>JASTUI010000039.1:0-132110 GCA_031125405.1 Saccharomycopsis oosterbeekiorum
TATGCTATTTTTTTATCACATTATAAGAAGAAGGACTCACGTACAATGTGCTGAAATTGATTTCTTTCATTAAAGAACTATTCTCTTTTATATAAACAGGCTATACGTTTCAAACCAGCATGAGCAGTCATGGTACTAATGGTACGAGTACTTCAAAAATATGTTGTATGAATCAACTTTGCTCAGTGGTACGAATATTCTGAGCGGAAATGGTATGAAAGAATCTGGCGGCCGTCGGTGCGCATAATTTCCGATCACTATTACAGAAAAAATGTGAAAAAGTTGTAATAATTTTAATTATGTTGAGATAGTTCGCAAATTATATCTCTTTCTCTTTCTCTTTCTCTTTCTCTTTCTCTTTCTCTTTCTCTTTCTCTTTCTCTTTCTCTTTCTCTTTCTCTATCTGTAGATGTATATTATATAGATGTTTAGCAAAGACGTACACTTTAATAGATACTGATATATTTGCTTTATAGCGTATATATCAGTATTAGTTGCTCTGTGACTGAAAATGCAAATTACATTTATTTCTCTGGTGTTCTCTGTATCTTTCTTTTTCCAATAATTTTTAAAATGTGAAACAAAGTACCTTATAATAAAATAAAACTGCCATTTTGCTAATGAAATCTTACTTTGTAATAGTATTAACAGAATAATAGAATAACAATATGAAACAAAAAGCGAGTGTCTATATTTATTTATATATATATATATAAGGAATAAAGAGATAACTATTATTCAAAGTTTGGTGATAAAATATTCATTAAACGTGAAATAAAAAATACACTTCACAAGACCATGTCGATTTCATCTGCCGTTCTTATATTTTCTTTCACTAAGATTAGGTGATGATGATGGTTGTACAAATCGATCATTATAGCTATTAAACGATTTTTTCCGTTTCAATGGAGAGCATGATAATGATAATAATGACTTAACAGCTTCTTTCTCTTTGCGTCTCTCATCTTCGAAATTACCAAAATCATTATTACCGACATTATCATGATTAACATTATCATAAGCTTCATCACGGAATGGGGATTGTTGAGGTACGTTCGAAAACTTGGATGACGATGACGACGAAGCTTCATCGGCAAATCCAGTACTTATTGACTTCACTATTCTTCTACTTTTCTTAGTAGGTGAGGTTTTACTGATTGCTTCTTGAAATGCATCGTTGGCTGAAAGCATGCCATCCTCATTATCAAATTTATAGGTGGGTATCAAATCACGATTAGATTTATTTATTATTATAGCTCTTTGTTTTCTCTTTTTGGGACTAGTCAATGGACTGGTCTGAAAGTTCTCAATACCATTGTTGAAAGGTTCAAGAAGAGTCGCTGAGTTCTTAGATGCGGTTTGTATATGCATTTTAAGCTTCGATTTTGTAATGTTGTTCTTGCTGGGAGAATGCAAATAATTGGGTAATGATTTATGTTTCAAATTTCTGTCAGTCATCTCTTGATTTCCTAGACGCATATCTTCATGATCTTCTTCATGATCTATAAAAATACTGTTTATTGAGACCCCATTTTTATTTATAGAACCGGTGTCGCTGCTGTTTCCATTAGAATGCTGAATCTTAGAAAATGCAGTGGAAAGTTTAGTTTTCAAATTGTTTGATATTTTCTGAAGTTTTTCGTCTGAATGTAGGATTTCATCAGAATAAACTTTGGAAGGTGATATAAATTGGATTGGAGTATTTAAGTTACTGGCGTTGAACCCACCAGTTGCAGGAGATATGCAATTATTATTAGACCTATCCGGAGTTCTAGGAGGTATCAACCTATTAAAATTCGACAGTTTTTTGGTGACTCTTTTAGCAGGAGATGATGGTATCACAAATGTAGTTGGGTTATTATAAGGAGAAAAAGTCTCAGTAGAAGCGGAAATGGAGTTACTTGTAGTAGCATCGCCAGGAGACGCAAGCTCTATCAAATAACTGGAAGATCTTTTAGTGTTATTCTTTGGAGTCAGTGGACACTCAGGAGACGAGGCATCGCTAGTATCCTTCGACGACATTGTCAGATTACTTGCAGATTTACGGATTAATTTAGGGATTTGGCTGATGTTATTGTTGAGCGAGCGGTTTCTATCTTGAAAGACTTTTTGCGATGTTTTTACTGCCGTAGGAGAGGTTTCTGGTTCGGAGATTCTTGTTGATTTGTATGGAATATATCTCACGTTTAAAGTTGCTGAATTGTCTTTGATATTCTTCGTAACCATATTAATGGCTTGATTCGTTTCCATAGATTCCTTTTTGCTTAGTCTAAGAATGATTTCTTTTTTCTTTTTCTAGTATTGTAGCAAAAAAAAAAAAAGGATCCGTTCAAGAGTTTTTGCGAGTAAAAAAAAAAGGGTACGATCAACAAAAAATTAAAAAAAGCTCCAGAAACAGAAGTCAGGAGGCGTCTTGTTATTGTTGAGAGATGAATAAATCTAATGAATTAGGTTGCAAATTGGAGATGTATTTGATATTGATTATAGAAATTGATATGGAGTTAAAGGACAGCAAAGTAGAAAAAACTAAAGGAATATGAATATTCAAAAAATATAGCAAGCTACATTAAGAAAAAAAAAGGACATTTAATCTGAACGAAAACGAAAGACTCATGAATAATAAGATCCACAGCTTCTTACGAACCTCACAAATGAGACGCGCGTCCGCGGTATATACAAGATACAGAAAATATGAAAAAGCGTGTATCATTAATTAATCCTGAAAAAAAGGGAAAAAAAATGCCACTATCGCTAATTAGCTGTGTACCAGTATTGTTGCTAATTAACTTCTAATAGCGATATTGTTAGTTTAACAGTAGTACTATTAAGTAGTAGTATTATTCCTAATTTGTCGTATTATTCCTAATTAGCCAAATGGATAATTATGCATAATTAAGGATGCGGGCTAGCAAAATGGCACCAATCGGTTCTAAGCGAGCTGAAATAAGCAAACAAGAAATACTACCTGGGCAGCTGTACTGACTGACGGCGTTGAAATAAAACAAAATGAATGTAGATAAATAAATGAAAATGGCCCGCTCTTTTGCTGACTTTTCACTCTTATTATTCGCGTTGATTGCTCTTTTCGAATTCATTTCATCCTTGTATTGTGTTTTCTCGTTGCAGCGACACCGAGATTCGATCAGACGTGGACAGCAGAAAATACAGGTTGATGTACATTGTTGCGAATGCGCGTTTTTTAAGTTCTATCTTGTAGATGCAATTTTATTTCATTTTTTTTTGACAGACAGGTGCGAGAAACGTATTTGTGGAAGGCGCGTCTTTTTTTATTTTTTATTTTTTATTTTTTTATTAAAGGTGTTGGTTGACTCATGCTTTGGTACGTGTCTGCGTTTTTAAAACAAAGTCAATTTCACTCAAATCTCTGTGGCTGTTAGGGCTAACTTCTTTTGCTGAGTTGCCCTACTCTTTTCCTTGATTTCATTCGTTTTACTTTATTTTGTTTGCTTGCTTCTCTTTCTCTCCGTATTCCTGGGCTGAACAGTACCTGTTCCGGCCCTTAACAGCTTGCCGATCTCCCTGTGCTCGCCAAAGTAAGATTTTTTTCTTTAGAAAAAATAACACATGCAGATTTCGGGATCAATACCAGATATCCGGCAAACTATGCAGCTACATAGAGAGAGTCCTGTTGTAATCTAATAGCTTATTAAGGGGTTTAGTTTCTTTTTTTTTTTCCTTTTTTTTTTTTCGGATTTTCAATAATCCTGCTATATCTCGCTCTATTGAAGACCTTCCGGCCAGTCTTGGAGACGCTTTTTCCGAATGTCGTAGTGTTTCTACAGAAAATATGACATTTTTAAGACGGCTAGCATCTGCTTTGAAGATCGCATACATTACTCTTGCTTGCTCTTCGTTTTATGATACTAATGTGAGTAAAAACTGGTAATAATAGCAAATAAACAAGTACAGAGAAGACCAGATGTGTTGGAAAGATTATATTACAGTGTATCCAGAAAAACACAGCAAGTTTCCTTCTGCCCACATCTGAATTCTCATATAGGACCGCCAAAACTTGCGACCGCAACGCAGAGGTGCGAATGTATTTCTCAACCGCCTGAGAATTGTACGTTTATCATAATATTAAACTTGAGACTTTCATAGCACAACTGTTAGTTCTTTTTGTTTTTCTTATCTGAGTTGCATAGTATATGCATGGCGATCTTGCAGACCCCGTGTAATTTATAAATTAATGTAGAAAAAAAAACAATATTTTGACACTGCAATATTTTAACATCTTGAAGTCTGACAAGTTTCGAACGTCAATTTCGAGATGTAAAAAAAAAAAAAAAAGAAAGAGCAAAATAGAGAAAAAAAATTGGTCTTTCGACTTCTCGTTTGGAGCCCCTATTCTTTTTTTTTTTTTGGTTTTCAGAAGAAAAAAAAACATTGTGTGCCCTTGTTCAAATTGATCAATTATCCAGTACTACAAATTAACTGTTTGAGTACCTTGAAATTTTCAAGCTTGGAAAAATTTTTTTTTTTTCTTAAACTATATCCAATAGTTCAATACTACTACAACTACAATAAGACAGATTCTTCTTTCATCCGGCAAACCTTTACACTGCAATATTTCATTTTGTCTAACTTGAAATTCGTATATCAAGTAGCCAAAGCACATAATTAGAAACAGCAGCAACAATGAAGTCGACAGCAGTCCTTTTTAAAGCAACAAATATCGAATATTTCGAACAACTTCCCCAAATATTGAAAAATTTTTTCAACCTGCATTTACCAAACAAAACACATACAAATTATTTATCAAAACCAGGCTTTACAACTGATGCTAACGCCAATCCATTTTTGCCTAATAGAAACCCAGAAACTTTAAAGTATCATGCTCCAAAATACCTGTTAAGAAGACAATCAGTTTTGTTTAAGACGGCCCATAGATTCGGTATTTCTGATTTGTTACCTCCAATGTCGAAGAAATTCTACGAAGATAAATACGAATCCAAACAATTCATGAGAGGTGTCACTGCTCCAAAGGGCCATAAATACGAAAGATCAAAGCCTATCAAGGAACAAGAAGTCACAAAGGCTATGGCTGAAATGAACAATAAGATATTGAAGGTTAAAGGTACTAAACACTTGAAGAGATTAGAAAAGAAGGCCACCAAGTCTCAAAAGGATTTAGTGTTTTAAAAAAATTATCTTAAATAACATAACCATTTATTCAATCGATACCAATGAATATTTATGTACTGCCGTTGCATAACAACCCATTTCAAATAATTATGAAGCGATTGATTCATAAACATAGCAAAGATTATAAAAGGAGGAGCAACTATAAGAAAAAGTTCATTCGTTTTATTTTTTGAACACAAATATTTTTACTCACACAGTATTCAATATTATCTGAAATTCTTCCTTTCATCAAAAGTTTGATCTTTGTCTCAATTCATGTATATATTTACTCTAATGAATAAGTAATGTAATCTACAACAGCAATAATGTGCTTTTTTAATATATATATAATATGTAATATATTAAACTGAGCAAATGAATGTCATCAATCCTTTATACTGAAATCCAACGCGTCTTCCCACTCAACAACAACTTTTTCCTCCACATATCCAACATCATTGTTATCACAATCTTTTCCAACAACTATTACGTTACCATCAGTAACTTCAGTGTAGATCAAAATAGTACCCCATTCCATGCCGTCAGACAAAAATTCGATTAAATTAACTTCCAAATCTATGATCGCTTTGGGCATCAACTGTAACTCGTATCTCTTATTCTTGTCTTCTTCAGCTTTTCCAATCTTAAATCTGTCTTTGGAGGAGTAAGTCAAAGGTTCACCATTCAATTCATAACGAAAAACTTGACTTGGATTATGCGCGCAAATCTTGCTAAAGTGTTGAAATTCTGTATCTTTTAAAACATCGCTTGTAAATTCGGTGACTTTTCGTGTAGTCGCTGATTTGTCTTTAAAGCTCGACGAATCATCAAGATTTTCATCTTCTTCAATTTGAACATTCTTTGGAAGTGGCGGTAAGATATCGTCATCAGTTCCAAGTTTTTCCTTTTCAACATAAAGAATGTATCCTGGATACTCTTGATTTAATTTATAATCTTCTTTATTATTAGATTCAGATTTTGCTGCTTTCTTGACCTCTGCTTTGCTTTCCTTTGATTTCGATTTGACATCCGTCTCCGTGGATTCTAATGACAATTTAGCAAATAAATTATCGGATTTACCAGCAAATGGATTTTCGGATTTACTAGCAAATGGATTATTCTTTTTGAGATCGTTATTACCAAATAACCCGTTACTCAATTTGGTGCCATAGTTCTTCTCTTCTTGCAATCCCATTTTTTCTTCCATCAGTAGTTGTTTCTTTTTTCTAATCAAGCCTTTGAGACATCGGACTGATCCTGCTCTTCTATTACATGAATGCTTGTTACATCCAAACACATATATCACACGATCATTTTGTGATTCGGTAGGTAATGGTGCAAATGCCTGCAAGAGCAACAAAAGCTGCTCTCCACAATTCTTGCAATTTAACACATCTTTGGACGCCGGTGGTATTCCTCCTAGCCAGAGTGGTTGGCCACCAATGAAAGAATCTTCAATCGCAGGTAATTCTTCTCCAGAAATTTCAACGTCAACAAACCCCAAATAAGTCTTGCTAGCGTTCAGGGAATCTTCATCAGAGGAAATATCAGACATATTTCTTCTTCTTTTTTTTTGTTCTCAAAAATATTCTTAAAAATTATTTGGCTTTGTTCCCTAAAATTAAAATTATATTCATTTTAAATTTTTTATGTTTTTCCTCTAAACAAATTATAATAGTAATCTCAAATCTCAATCTTTAGTTGTTAAGCAATATCATCGTCACTTTCAATGTGTTAAAGGAAAAAAAAAAATTGGCGATGATTTTACAACAATCTAAATCGGTGTACTAATTTTATCGTTTAACCCGTACATCTACCAACTAGAAATTTCCTCAGTGATAACAAAACAACAACATAATTTGAAAAATAGTGTGTATATATCAATCAATATCTAAAGCTTTATTTTGAAATTCTTTTTTGCGTGTTCTAACACATTAAAAGCTCGAGACTAGATACCTATCAATCAACCAATCAAAGCAAAAGCATGTTCAAATTCAAACCAGTATCTGATTTGCTCAATGCGGTGATAAGATCAAATACCTCAAATGACGAAGGCCTTCCAAAGGCCCTAGCTGTTTCAATATTGTCCAGCAAAGACGGATCACCCTTAATATCCTCATTATCTACAGATAAATCCTTGATATCCTTACTGTTTTTCCACAACAATTCATTCAATTCCGTGTACTACGATTATTTAGAACAATTTACCTCGATAGATTTTACAAAAATAAATGAACATTACGTTAAAGATACTCAGGCCTCGGATGTTTTAGATAACACAATGGTCACTAGCGAATACCCTCATACCAACGAAGAAATGCTAGTTGAGATAGAAGACGATGTCAACACAGCGGAGGAAGAAACTTTCAATATTCACAGCGACTCGCAATTCAACTTGGACATATTATCGCATTACGCATACAACTGCTACAACTTGTTCCGCAAGGATTACTACAATTATTTGAAATTCAATTCGGACAATGCTGAAGACACACCAGCAGAGCCAAAGAACCTCGACCAGTATCTCAAGATACTCAACGATGAGTCGAAAGAGCTCACCGGGTTGAAGTGGTTCCACATAAGAATCGACGACAAGGAAGTATTTCTCCATTTGATCAACAATTTGGAAAAGAAAAAGAGCAAGAAAAAGAAGAAGGACGACAAAAAGAAGAAGGAGGTGAAAAAAATTGATGAATATTTTATCATGCTTACCACGGATTTGGGCTATCCAAGAGGCTTGGCCAAAATGAAGTTGGAAACATTGGCAAAGGTGTTGCAGACCAACGGTTTCTAAAGCAGTTTGCTCGTTGCCGCCTGATGGGAGAATCTACATCAATTTCTGTCTGCTTGTTCGTCTCTGTAGCGCTTATATCTTTGTATATATATCATATCTTTATTTAACAACCGCTATTGTCTAATTATCTCCCAGAATCAAAAAGAAAAAATATATTGTCAGGCTGAACAATCGATGACTGACAATCACTTTTTCTAGCACGTATGTCCGTATGATATCCGAGCTCAGCTAATCCACAATATGCCAGACATTTCCGCTACGATGAATATATTGCATTTTTAGAAGTGCAGATAAATATATTTGGCTCATAATTTTCTTCATACATAGCGGGAGTTCTGAAAGCAAATCCGCAAAATAGTGAAGCTTGATAATATATATATTGCTTACAGTCCCTGAAATCACTATTTGATATCTTTAGGTTTTTTTGTATATTTATCTCTTTTGTTTTCTATTTTTGAGTCTTTTTTATTTTCTTTCTCTTTTTCTTGGTTTTTTTGTTCTTGAATTCAAGCAGGCCAAATTTGCTTTTCCCATTATCTTCTTTTTTTCTCTCTATCTTAACTTATCTCATACGATATCTCCTGCCATGGACTCCTCCAGCACAGACACCCAAAAATTCGGCAAAGAACTGTCGAAATTCAGAAAGTATCTTGAGCAATTTGTCGAGGTCGACAAACCGTTGACCACGGATGAAAGAGTTATCTTAAGAGACTACTTTACAAGCATTGCCACTACTGCCAAAATATGCGGTTTCATGGGACTCTTAGTCGCTGGTGTTTCTGTTCTCAAACTGCGCAGACATAGTAGAAAGCTCTTCAGCCAATCGGTAAACAACTTGATTGCTGTTTCCGAGACTCTATCTAAAAGCGAAATTATCCATCGTGCCCTTTCCCTCAAGAAAAAAAATAGGTTCGTTTTAAAATCGTTATTTTGGGGTTCGGTTGGTTTAGGTGGCGGTTATATGGCAGGCAATGCCGGTGCAACCTATTACAATTACGAGAAACTATCGGCTACAGTTGCTGAAAACTCCAATGTTATCAAAGTCGCTGATTTGGTGGGCTACAGAGGCAACATCGCTCCAAAACTCGCCGCTTACTATTCGAGAACCGTTAGAAACCCAGATTATATTATCAATGATCCTTCCAGTTTTCTTGCAAACCCAAGAAGTTGGTTTGCTTTCTCTAACCATTGTCGCTCAGGAGAGTAGTTTAACATAGTGTGAATGTGATCTTTTGTTATTTTCATTTTTAACGATTAAAGAATCTCCTTGTGGCCTCATTATATCCGAACTTCTAAAATCATTTCAACTCATTATTGTTGTTTTTGACTTATATATATATATATATATATAATGTCTTCATATAACTATTTAGCTGTTGTGCAACCTTTGCCATTAATTGTAGTTTATCTGTAGTATCTATCTAACTCGTTCCTGTATCAAACGCTCGATTACCCGCCAAAAAAACGAAGGTATAAAATTTTTTGGTAAGTGTGTGCGTTTTGTCGTTCATTATTTAAAGATAAATTTTTTGTTGTTGGAGATAGCAGATGCTGTTATGCAATTAGTTGCAATCAACTGAAATTTCTTTCCTTTGTATATATAGACGTAAGTTTAACAACAGAAAAAGAAAACAATAACATTCAGAAAAAAAATATGGCACTTGAATCTTCATTGGCCCAATTATCTCTTATTCAGGACATTCCAGCTTCTGCTCTTGAAGCCAAATCTTTAGTCTTCAAAGAAAAGAAGTCCGGAGAGCCGGTTGTCTTAGTTGCCTTATCTTCAACTAAAACTGACTCCAAAGTTGTCGCCAAATCTGTTAAGGGTAAGGAAGTTAGACTCGCTAATGATGCCTTTGTCAGTGAACATTTTGATATTCCAGCTAAGCAGTTCACCATTGCCAACATTAATGCTTCCAAGAAATCTGACTATAAAATTGTTGTTGATTCCAACATCCTCTCCACCGAAAATGTCTTAGTATTCACCAGTGGGTCTGCCAAATTGGCTTTAGAAGCTAAGAAATTAGTTGAATACTTGAAATCCACTGGTATTGAAATCGTCGAGGTTGATTTCTCAGCTGCTCCAGCTGAAGAACCAAAGAAAGCCCCAAAGCAAAAGAAGCAATCCGTTTCTTCTGCTTTAGATGACGCCAAATTGATTGGTATCACGGTTGACAAAGCTAAGGATTTTCCAAACTGGTACTCTCAAATCTTAACTAAGGGTGAAATGTTAGACTACTATGACGTCTCGGGATGTTACATTTTACGTCCCGCCTCCTATGCTATTTGGGAACAAATTCAATCCTTCCTTGATACCAGATTCAAATCTACCGGCGTTCAAAACTCTTACTTTCCAATGTTTGTATCCTCTAGAGTCTTAGAGAAGGAAAAGGACCATATTGAAGGTTTCGCTCCGGAAGTTGCATGGGTTACCAGAGCCGGTTCTTCGGAGTTAGATCAACCAATCGCTATCAGACCAACATCTGAAACTGTTATGTATCCATACTACTCCAAATGGATCAGATCTCATAGAGACTTGCCATTGAAATTAAACCAATGGAATTCCGTTGTTAGATGGGAATTCAAGCACCCGCAGCCATTCTTGAGAACCAGAGAATTTCTTTGGCAAGAAGGTCACACAGCGTTTTTAAATAAGGACGAAGCCGAAGAAGAAGTAATGAAGATTTTAGGTTTCTACACTGGGGTTTACCATGATTTATTGGCTGTTCCTGTGATCCCAGGTAAGAAAACCGAAAAGGAAAAATTTGCTGGTGGTGAATATACTACTACTGTTGAAGGTTACATTCCAACTACTGGTAGAGGTATTCAAGGAGCAACTTCTCACCACTTGGGTCAAAACTTCTCTAAGATGTTTGGCATCGCTGTTGAAAACCCAGAAGGTAAGGACTTACCTAAGATCAACGTTTATCAAAACTCTTGGGGTCTTTCTACCAGAGTTATTGGTGTTATGACTATGATTCATTCTGATAACAAGGGTGTAGTCGTCCCACCAAGAGTTTCTCAATTCCAAGCCGTTGTTATCCCGGTCGGTATTACCAATAAGACTTCGAAGGAACAAGAGGCTGAGATTGTTGAAGGCGCTAAAGACATTGAATCCAGATTGAAGAAGGCTGGTATCAGAGCCATTGGCGATTACAGAGAAATCTACTCTCCAGGTTGGAAATTTTCTGATTGGGAATTGAAGGGCTTGCCTCTCAGATTAGAGTTAGGTCCAAAAGACTTGTCTAAGAAGGCTGTTACCGTTGTGCGTCGTAATGACAACAAGAAGTACACTGTTTCTTTGGACGAGTTGGAAATTGAGATTCCAAAGATTTTGGATCAATTGCATGACGATTTATTCAAGGCTGCTAAAGAAAAATTCGATACCCACAGAGTCATTGTTGAAAAATGGGAAGATTTCATTCCAGCTTTGAACAACAAAAATCTTATCTTGTCTCCATGGTGCGGTGTTATGGAATGCGAAGAGGACATCAAGGACTCCTCTGCCAAGAAGGCTGAGGAAGAACAAGAAGGCGAAGTGGATGACAAGGCTCCAAGCATGGGTGCTAAGAGTTTGTGTATTCCATTTGATCAGCCAAAATTGAAAGAAGGTGCCAAATGTGTCAAATGTTCCAGACCAGCTGTCAACTATACCATGTTCGGCAGAAGTTACTAGTTTTATTTCTCTATGTACCTCAGCTTTAGTTGTATTGTAATACTATATATTTTTATTTATTTCAGATTCAATAATATTTGATTATTAACCAATAGGCATTCATAAAAAGAATCTCACTGTAATGATTTTTCACTGCAATATTTTTTTGTTTCTCAGTTACCGTGCTACGTAACAGTAGACCAACTAAACGCGCATTGTTTTACACTTAATCATACAAAAAATACTGCACAAAAATCGCACATAAAAAAGAATAAGGCAAGAAAAAAAGCACAAAGTATTAATTTCTAAACAAGAAGGAAAAAAAAAATAGAAAAGCTCGAAAAAAATTCTTATGCTGACTTAACAGTGAATTCGTTCGTATTGTTACCAATTGGTATTTCGTCAGATTTGTTAATAAGTATCCTATTCTTGCTTACATATCAATATTAGAAGTCAATATATAATGTCTGAAATCCAGAGTAAAGTTTCTCCACCATCCCAAAAACTTTTAAATGATAAGGTATGTCAATCGTTATTTTGGAAATCAGCTAATCATGAACAAAATGCTTCCGTTCTGCCATTTAAAAATTATAGAAGGCTCCCATTAAGAATAGCAGGGAAAAATTATCGAAGAATATGTGAGATTTATGATGTAATTATACCGAAAAATATATAAAAATGGGGGCAAAATTGGGTAAAATAACGGAGTTTGTAGATTACAGGAATTGATATTGTTTGAAGATGGATTTTTCACTTTTTTGGTGTGTTTAATCAACGCTAGCAAAATTGCATCAAAGGAAATGAAAATATTATTATAATATACCTAAAAAAACACATATTGTTTATTAATGTCAAGAGATCAGAATATAGTATCATCGATAACTGTAGAATTTTAATTCTAGGCTTGTCGTTTGTTGTGCTCATCAATGAATAATAGTATAAATCAATGCTATTTTCGTATCTGATTAACCTGAAAATCTCCTATCAATTGTTTGTGGAATAAAGTTTACTAACATTTGCAATTATATAGTGGGATGTCGTTTTATCAAATACTTTAGTCAAGACTGGTTTAGGTTTTGGTGTTGGTGTATTATCCTCTGTTTTGTTTTTTAAGAGAAGAGCCTTTCCAGTCTGGTTGGGTGTTGGTTTTGGTTTAGGTAGAGGTTACTCAGAAGGTGACGCGATTTTCAGATCACCAGTTGGTTACCGTTCTATTGATGCTTAAGTTTTTAATTCTACTGCTTCATACAATCACATAAAATCACATCTAATCGCTATACTATATGTATAGGTCCTATAAAGTAAATAAAATTAAATACATATATGTCTATGTAATTTAATAAAATATTTGAGAGATACTAACTTCACAATTAGGTAATGGGTGAAATTTCATCACGTGATTATTTAATGCCCTGATTTACGTGCCAACTTATGAGCATTTATCTAAAGACTTAAACTATTGATTCACCAGTGACATTCTGATGTAAGTTGACTACTATTCAAATTCAAAAGTGAAATGCGATTCGACCAAATGAAAATGATAACATGTTGACACAAGGCTTCAATCAGGCAGGTTATGTCATTTCGCCTATTGTCTATGTAAGCGCTCTTACAAAAATGTCCCAAAATATCCTCATGAAATTTCTAAGGAAATAAATAAATGTGAATCACAGTTCCTGTCAAAAAAAAAAATCTGCCACAATAATTCTATTATAATCAAAAAACGAGCGTTATGGTGAGACACTAATCTTATAGTGTTTCCTATAAAATTGAAAAGATATCAAATAAAAATCCTCCCAGTAGTAACACTTATTACCGCAAAGATTTCCCGATTGGCAAATGCTGGTGTACTTCTCTAATGTTTAAGATGTTACTTTTCTTGCACAGTTATTTCTGCTGAAAATGCTCGTAAAATTGCTGATTCAGATATCTGTTGTACTATAAATATAAAGCAAAATTCGGATTTGTTTTGATAAATGTTTTTTCTTGAAACTATCTAAATAATCCAGATATACAAAAAATAATATTTCTACTTACGATCAACATTTACAACCCGGAGATAAAGCACTATCATTCATAATGAGCATCACTACTCTTTCCGTCAATAAAACAGTTGCGCCTGCATCCACTTTACTTTCAAACATTCTTGAACTTAACAATAGTATAACCTCAGCCACTGGTACAGTTAACATTCAGGCAGCTGCGGAAGTCGATCTTTTAGTTTTAGAGAAAAATCTTTTGCATGTAGTAAAAAATAATATTGTTAAATCAGTGGAAATCGATGATGACACTAAAAATAAACTTTCATCATTAAAAATAGCAGCGAATAAAAGTACTAAAAAAACTATTAAAAAGCTTGATAAGCAAGGTAAAAAATTATTACTATTATTCAAGACAGCTTCAGAGATTGATGAAGTTGATTTTGATGCTAATATTACCAACTATAGTAACGTCAATTTTGATGAGTTTGATGCAGTTGAGGATTTGGCATCTGGTGATTTTGTATATGCCCTATCGTCTGAATTTGACAAAATCAAGTACCCGACCTTTCTCTTTTCTTTAGGCGCGGGCTCTTTCTTTGAAACTATTAACCAAGGAGTTACAGCTGCTGATTGTTTGGCTACCTTTGTATCTGTGTTAACTACTTTCAGCCTCGGTACATGGACTGTACCTGCGTTTATTGCATGTTTGGGTGGCAATGTATTAAATGGTTTGATGATGTTCTTCAGTATTTTCGTTGTTGTTGCACTTCTCGGAAACATCGCCTTAGATTATGGATTAGATCCTAGCTTAATTGGTTTATCTACCGATAATACTGCCATCGTCAAGCGTAAAGATGGTAAATACGAATTTGGTGAAGATGACCTTGAAGAACTCTTGGCCAATATGGATCAAATTATTGAAAAATTACCACTATCCAGTTTCTCGTTGAAGAAAACACCTGTGGTTTTATCTGCTAATGCTTCAACCGAAAAAGTAGCGGCCATTACTAAACACACGTTTCAACTTAAGCTTGGAAGTGCTATGAACTGTTTGACAAATTTAAATAACATTCAGGTTGGTATTAGGCGTAAATCTAATGCAAATTTGGAGTTCAGAGTATTAATTCTTCCTAAAAAATCCAAAACTATCTACACTAGATTATTTACTAGAGATGGTGAAATTGAAAACTTTATGATTGTTGTTGATATCAGCCTAGCAAAATTGATTGCCAACTCTAGAAATTTCATGTTTGACAAAACAATTAAATATACTGTTAAGGAAACTATGAAACTTGTTGCGGCTGCTTCGAAAGATGCATTCTATGATGTTGTTCACTTCAGATTTATGAACAGATTCCAACCTCTTGACTATTTTGCTGATATTGGTAGAATGCTTACAGATTTTGATGAATCTATTACTGCATATACTGAATCTGCAGTAGGATTGGCTCTTTATTAAATTAAATAAAAAAAAAATCGATTAAAATGTTAAAAAAAATATAAATGTATAAGAAAATATAGCGGTCAAATATATTTATTATTGTTACAAACAATTTCCCTTGTCTATATCGTAGTGAACCACTATTGAATGAGAGATGTACTTTTGTGAAATTAATCTATCTTTGACATACCCTGACTCGACACTTTCGCTTTTTCCTTGGTAACACAGATATAATAAAATTCAAAATTAATTATTAAGTTAAGACCTATACAATGATAGTCTACATTAAATGTAGAGAAAGGCAAATGACAAAGTGAAAATAGAAAATGTTACAAGCAGGCGAAGCATTAGTAAGCTCAACGAAAAGAAAGCGAATTCAACGTTATATTCAAAATAAGATACTGATCTCTTTTGATGAATATAATATTAGCTTTATTGAAAAAATGGATTACAATATACAGAAAAGTAAGATATAAATTTCGGTAAAAAGATGAATTTAAAATGCCTGCTATTATCGAAGTTGCTTGCAGGTCAATTGATGTTGAGCTAGTAAATGCATGCCCAAAATGTTGTACCATAATGTGCCTTCGTTCGTACTAATGACCCGAGATATTCGTGCAGTTGAGAAAAATATTTTTCAACGGCTACCAATGATTTTGCACCAACAATATGGCGGGTATCATAACCATTACGCAGAGTTAACTCTTCAATATTTTGGTATTGAAGTTATAAATTGTTGTTGCCTCAGCTCTTACGTTTTTTAAGGCTTTATTTACACTTTGCGACAAATAATCAAGAGTTATCACGAAACCGCCTTTAATCATTTTTGTAGAGTTATACTATGCTCATTGAGAAAACCGGTATGCGAGTCGTTTTTCAGTAACTTCCTAGTGTCATCTATCTCATCCACAAATAACTCCTACCAGTTTCTTTTGCAAGTATACACAGCTTGCAAAGTTATAATCTAGCTTTGCTGAATAACGTCAAACAGCTTGTGCATAACTAAAAGCCAACATCTATGCTTCATGACGTCACTATAATATCTCGAATTCCTTTTCATCTTTTTTTTCCCCCAAAGTATTTACTTCATAATCCAGATAATATCCTGATCAAAATATACCTCCAAAGAATTGGTAACTATCTTGTAATCACTGCAGTTGAAGCAGGCTTCAGCTGGTGCTATTCTAGACGCCAAAGTCCTTTATTTTGTTTCTGTATGGAACGCAAAATTTACACCGTCAATATGACTATCAGCTAACTGATATCCCATGTTTCAAATCCTTGCATCTTTATTGGTGTTGTGTGATATGTTTAAATATTCTCCGCAGTAATTACGTAATCACACAGAAACACATTTTTAGCGGAACTCATAGCTTTCTAAAGTGTTTCCACTCTACTAATTAATGGCATACATTTGCTCCTATAGAAAGAAGCTGATGCCGCGCAAATTTCTAACAAAAACAACAATATTCAACAGCACAAAATAAGAACAAACAATTTGCATGGAAAGAAGTAAACCAAATACAGCTAAATCCAGATTTTTTTTTATTTTTTTTACAATATAAAGATATCTTACAAACCCCTAATGTTATGTGTATTTTATTTTTGATTAGTGTGAACTATCAAGACATGATGAATGAAAAAAAACTGCATAAACATGTGATAGTGTTTCTCGGGGTCCCCGATAGCCAGCACAAATTGACAGTGACAGACAGCACTGTAAATTACATTCATTTTTTTAATGCACTTTTCATCATATTCGTGTTGATCATGTTTTTTTTCAATCCTAATTCATTATTAAAGAACCGACTTTTCATGAACACGTTTTACCTGGAACTCATCACATTTTTCATTGCAATTCATCACATTACATTTTTTCAATTAACAAATAGATCTCTTTTCCTATGTCTTTAGAAACCAACCAGGTGGACGACGCTCAAGTTGAAGCTGTCATCAAAAAAATGTCGTTTCTTTCATTAGGCGAATTTAATGACAAATTGAATGATCCCGTTTTTTCCAAACAATTGGCTGCCAGTGTTGCAGTTATTCTGGACTCATCCGAAATCAGATCTTCGTCATGCTCATTTTTGCGATTACCTGAAAAATGCTGGTCTAACAGTCCCAATGATTCTAAAATCAAAATGGTTATTGGTGTGGAGCTGAGAGCCTTTTGCACATACTGGCCTATTACAAAACTACTTGAACAACTTGAGGATTCAAGCAAGTTGGAAATTATTGTTTCAATAGAGTCCACGGTATTCTATAATCGAAAAGTCAGAACGATGGAACAGTATCCAAACATCAAGTTTTTCTATCCAACGGTTGAAAAAGTGATGATAAACTTGGGTAATTTGGGCTTAGTTTGTCATAGTTTTATGCCACAACTTGTGACGAAATATGTTTTAGAAGTAACATCCGAATGCAAAGCACTGACAGATCTTAATCTGGTTAATTTGGAATTTCTGGAGTACGTGGAACAAGTGATAATCGAGTTCCCAGTGCTGGAAGATCAACAATATATTGGTATCAAATCTTTGGTCGCACCAAGCTTGAAATTTCTCAAAATTGGAAACCAAGTTGATGATTACTCTGGTGACTGCAAAACGCCAATATTGATCAGTAGGGTTGAAAAATTGAACATTAAGAATTTACAAAACTTTCAACTACTTAATGTCACTTTCAGTGATGATGAAATGAAATCAACTTTGTATGATTTTAACTTCTTGAAGAATCTTGAACGGGGATCCTTTTCAATCCATGGAAACTGCAAAAGCACTTCAGTTCAACTCTTCAACAGCTTCAAAGATAGTTTAAAAGTCTTGGAAGTTTTCAACTGCGTGAATATTTTGCAAATGATTCAATCATTGCAGTTATCTAATTTAGAATTCTTACTTTTGGAATATTGCAATGAATATGAAATTGAATCTACGGATGAAAAAGTTGATGAATACTTTAAAGCAATTAATGTAATGTGTTTGCCAGCCTTATCATCAATTAGTTTGAAAACAATTCAAATTGTTGGTCTTGATCCTTTAAAAAGGTTGATTCATTACAAGTCTGCAATCAAAGAATTGACATGCGTATTTGAAGTTTATGAACACAACTTGTCAAATTTCAGTGGCAGCTTGAGTTATTTATCTGAATGGTTACCAAACTTGAAAACCTTAGATTTGAGATTATATAGCAGTGAGCCAGAGCATTGCGAGTTTACTTTAGATAATATTAAGTTAGATATAGCAAATTTTTATTATCGGAATGTTGATTATTCATGTGCGTTGGTGTTGAAAAACTTAGATGCGCCTAATTTGTTGAACTTAGTCGTTTTCAATGAAGTGGAGGGGAGCGTTATTGGTGATCCTCATTACCAGTTTGTGAACATCAATGCTCCAAAACTAGAGTGCTTGGAAATTTCGATCATTTGTGATTTGGTTGCACCTTTTGATTTGACAAACTTCCCTGAATTGAAAAGATTTATCTTTGATGGTTGGACGCATGAAGAATTCAAGTTAGGTAATGACAAATTGGAAGTGTGTGAATTAAATGCTCTGATTCCAAAATTAAAAATAACAGGTAGCTTACCGGCATTGAAGAAAATTGATTGCAGTGATGATATCAAAGAACAACTTAAGGAAAATAACTTTGATTTGTCGAAATGCCAACAACCGAATAGGATTCATTGTTTTCCTGAAATACTCAAATCTGATTTAGAGAAAGAGTTGCAAAAAAACATTGATTTCTTTTTTTTTAATACTTATAAGCTTAAGCAGTATCTTGGATATTAACTCTTACACTAAGTTTTTTCTTTATAATGTACTCATTTTTATCTGAAGCCTAGTTCATGTTACGTATAGTTGGAAATATAATACTTGTTTTGAAATATACCTAAAGTACATATTGCTCTTTTTATCCATTTCAATATGGTTTTCAATTGCTTATTTCTATAAAACAACATAAGTAACCTTATTGCGTCTTTGAACTTTGATGATTTAATTTTTTGACTTTTTGTGTAGGTATTGCTACTTGAATGCGAGCGTTTTGTTGTATATTGGATATTTATTGACGCAAAAACATTATAGGTCTCCACTCAATATATTACCATTTTATCTGCATGTCATCTGAATTAAAAATAATATTAGCGAATTTGAAGTTTGGTTATCATACTCATAAAATCATAATATTGCATAGTATTTCAAATATTAAATAAAAATCCCTTAGCAAATGCATGTTAAATGCAAAACCCTTTACTTTGACGCATAACAACGCATTTATGGGTTGATACATGCACGATGTTTGGCAATTATCAATAAAAAACTGTCGCAAATATCTCAGAGAAACTTTTGAAAAGTCTTCTTTTCTTCAAATAGAAAAAGAGGAGGATTCAGTTGAAAGAGCTGAGATTCGTATACCTTATCAGCGTCCTAGGTTTTCTATTTTATTTACTTTCACAGGTGAGAAAACCTTTTTGTCTTTTTGTAAATCTTTGTTATTACTTCAGATTGGGTGGGACTTTTGACTTGAAGAGCCCTGCAGTTGTTTCTTACAATACTAAAAATTTTTGTACACCTTGAAAATTTATAAAACCATATCACCAGTAGATTTATGAACTTATAGGATTTTAATCAAGTAAATTTTATGTCATTATATGATGAGGAGATTAAAGGATACACTTGCGAAAATAGGCAATATTTTGTAATTTCAGGGATTAAGCTGTTACTGGTTCGAAATAAATGATAGTATTTAAATAAATGACATGACGATTATTAGCAATAAAAAGATTAAAGCACTTCTCCAATTCTTGTTCTACTTCAGGTGTCTCGCTTTTTTTTAGATCTAGAAAGGACTTCGTTCTTTTCAATTTATCATTAACTAAGTACAATTCTTCATCCGTCCAACCCAAAATAAATATTTTCAATTTTAGGGAAGCTTGTCAAACCAAAAAATGTAATATATGCCTCAGGATCTGTCAAAATTTCTAAACTTTTAATTTTGGTAAATTGATGTTCACAGGTTGATAATCAGCATCAGCAGTAATTCCAGCATTTTCATTAATGAACGCTAGAATCAATGAATTTGGAATATCTAATCTCCTCAAGGTAACTCGGATACACAATCTAAATCATAATAGTGAATAATTCTGGTCTACGCGTTCACAATGGAAAACTTATGTCTCGATATTTTATTTGATATATTTATAAGAACCTTAGGCTTTTAGTCTTTTGACTTGATTAACTGTACATATCAACATAAAATACTTACTGATAAAAGAAAAGGTAAGCTACAAAGTTTAAAGTAACAATGCAATGATTGAGATATTCTCATCCATGAAAACAAACACTATGATTGGAAACATTTATCATAGCCAGTCAAAACAAACCTGTACTTAACGTCTCCAGCTTCCATTCTTTTCCAAGCGGTGGTGACGTTTTCTTCATTGATATCAATGGTTTCAATCCAAGGTTTGATGTCATGCTCGGCCGCAAATTCCAACATGTACTCAATATCACTAACTGAGCCAATTGCTGAGCCACCAATACTGATACCACCTATAAGTAAGCTGAATGGAGTGATTTCCAATTTTTCAGTGATAGGCGGTGCTGTAATATAAATCATTCTTCCATAAGGTTTAATAAGTTTTAAAACACTGTCAATACTCCCTTGAGAAAAAGATGACCCTGTGTTAACTATCAAATCTAAGGAAAGTAAATGATCTTTTTCAAAATTTTCTTCATTAGTGGCAATATAGTGGTCAGCACCAAGCTTTTTAGCATCCTCCTCCTTGGTACGAGATCTTGAAATAGCAGTTACTTCAGCTCCCATAGCCTTAGCAAACAAAATTACCATGTGGCCGATACCACCAATACCATTAACACCAACTTTGGATCCTTTCTTGACATCAGCAGTGATTAATGGTCTAAAGCCAGTAATACCTCCGCACATTAATGGTGCAGCGTGTTTACTTTCCAATTTATCAGGAATTCTGAATGTAAGTTTTGAACTGACTCTGATATAGTTGGCATATCCACCTTGAGTTGGAGTACCAGTTTCTTTGTATGCACTAAAGTATGTGCTCACAATGTTCAAACAGTGGTTTTCCATTTTGTCATGACAACAAATACATTTGCCACATGCATCGCATTGAGCACCAACACCAACTCTAGAACCAATCTTAAATTTGGACTGGTCAACATCAGCACCTGTTGCCACAACTGTACCAATAATTTCATGACCAACAGCAAGAGGGACATATGGTCTTCCCCAGTCCCCTTTAGCTGCGTGAATGTCACTACCACAAATACCACAAGCTTCAATCTTAATATCGATATCTTGTGGTCTCATTGATTGTGGCTTATAAGTGAACCTTTTTGGCTCCAACCATTTATCAAAATCTTCAACTCCAATAGCATCAAAAATTTCAGGAATAGACATGAGAAGGTATTTTACTTATATATATGTTACTCTTTTTGCTTTATCTAGGTTGAACTCTTCTTTATTTTGACGTTTCATTAATTTTTTCATTTCGAGAGAATATCAATGATTTATATAGTTTTTCAGATCATCTACATCACGTGGCTGTTATCTCATCGTGCATACCTTAATTCCGCTGTTTCCGATATGTCTCGTTTCTTATCAGTCCGGCATCAACTGAATGTTAGTAAAGGCGACACCGTTGATATTTGCATTACATTTCGGTTTTAGCAGCTCTTCTTTTTTCTTTAAAGGTAAAAACAGAATTGCGAAATTATAGCACTTGCATGCTTATGGAAATAACGGATTTTGTATGCGTTAGATTTTTCACAGAATCACAAAAAAGATTTGGCATTACTAATCAGCAAAGATGCTAATTATGCAAAGAAACGGAGCTATAGTTTTAAGCCCGAATGAAGAAGATTGAGGTAAGGCTCATCATGCAGACAAATAATGGGCTCGAAGTTGTAATCACTATCCGTGAATAATCATCTCTCTTCCAGATCCTTCAGTAGATTCAAAGCAACATGACCCTGAATAGTCTAAGTATCTAGTACACGCTGTTGACTGATCTTCAATTTGGCATGAAAACCAATGTTAGTAATTCTGCTTTATGTAAATATTGATCATTCGTGAATAATTGGCTTGGGTTTAGGCCAACTTATTGATTACTCATCGGCAACTGACTATTTCAGGCCGTCATCATTAATAAGATGACGCCATCCCGTTATTTCCTTTTGTCTCGCGTCTCTTTCTAACCTTATTTTTTAATAATTCCAATAAGTAATATATACATCTACCGTTTCCAATATTCTTTGCCTTACATGCTACGAAAGATCTTAAGGCGTTCCATTTGATTATAAGTAATGAAGTGTCTTCTATGGATGATCTAAGTAAATAGATGTGTTATTGAATTGAAGGTAGAGAAGCATGGCATATGCTACAGGTACAGTATGCAGTTGCATATAAGAGTGCGATTCCTCTGCAGTTTAAATAATTTTCATACTATGGTTTCGAGCACCGTGACTTTCATTGGCAAATCTTTCAACATCCCAAAAATAATAGTAAAATTTGAATACCTTTGGAAGCTTTAATTCAATAAAGTCCAATAGCTTAAACCCTAAATTCTAAACCAATATAGCCTTTATCCTGAGAAATAGGTACATCATACTATAAATAGAAATTAAAAATTCCCGGAAATCGGAGAGCATCAGGGATCAATCGAAGAAAAGACAAAAATATGATATTCCTCAAATTTTTGAATGGGTTTCAGTTCATTTGCAATATTCGGAATTTCAGGACCTTACACGATACTCCTCAAAAAATGAAATACATAGAATTGCTTCAGATGAAGAAACACAAAAATACTCAATTCCTACGAAGATATAATTTGAGGATGATTCAGCTTTACAGAAAAACCTTTCTCTTGTTTTCCAGGGGATATTTAAAATGTTCAATAGCCACCACTTTAAAGAGCGGCATATGTGAAATTTAACGATAATGGATATACCGGCATATATAGTAATAAAAATCTTTCGCATCATAAAATGACATTCTACTAAATTAGAATAGACACAGATCAAGATTAGAAAAATCTTCATAAAGAATTTTTTTGTCCTCTTATATTTGAATGCCGGAATAATAATTCTTCAAATTCGTTTTGTTGAATGAATTCAAGGGATCTTCGATGATGGGATCTTTGATTTGTTTTTTGATATTTTACACACTCAAAAATTTTTTGCTTTCTTATGGACCGCGCTCGTATGGAGTATATTTTCAGATTTCATTTTTAATATTTTTTTTCTTTTTAGGGTTCTTCATTTTCTTTGTTATATTTATTTTCATTCCTATAAATCCCGTCTTTTATCTGGTAAGCAAATAACATGAAGTTATTAATTCTAAAAGAATTTAAACAAAAAACAAGAAGAAAATAAATATTATAGAAAATAAGGGTAAAATACCAAACATAATAAATTAATGAGATCTTCACTACACATTGTTATCATATAATTGAAGAACATCGTCCCAATCATTAACCTTTCTTCTATTCCAATATCCTTTAATACCTCTGACAAACTTCCAATTCAACAAGAGCTCTTCATCTTTCAGTAGATCACCCTCTTTCAAAAAGAACTTTGGAGAATATTTTGTACTTTGTTGTTCTAATTCATTTCTCCTTTCTCTTTGAGATTGCTCTAATTTTAATTTTAAAACTTCGGCATTTGTCTCATCACCGTCTTCATAGACGTTCATATCAGGTCTTAATCTGGAGTCAGTAGGTGGTAAATTTTTGGATTCAATATTTGTAATGTCATTCAACTCAACTGCAAATTTAGTAAAACCCCATTTCTTATCAGCTTTATTAATTAATGGATTACATTTCCAAATTAATTCAGCTGAATCTGAAATCTTCTTATTGTTAATGTCTTTGGACTGCACCAAATATAAACTATCTGTCCAGTTACCTTTAGCCATCAAATTACAGAGATTATCATCAGAGTCATAAACTTTAATGGTTAGTTCTTCGGATCTTCCTGAAAACATACCACTTGGCTTGAACTCAATTACTGCTTTTTCGCCACTGGAAGAGTTCACAGTGATAGAATCTATTGGTTCAATATATTTTTCGCCAGCGATTAAGTTTTTCAACAATGTGGTAGCTTGATTCCATTCAAACATCTCTCCAGTTGATTTAATGGTTAAATTTAAAGAACCTTTATTCAAAAGTTCCATTGACTTACCCCAGAATTTGTTGATAGGCATCAATGTAGCAGAAATTTCCCAATCTGGATTATCCACATTGCAACATAAAATGGATGGTCTATGACTAACTTTCTCCATAATGAGCCTATATTTCAAATCTTCGCGTACAAGTTCATAAGTTTCACCGAGTAATGACAGAAATGGTTTACGGATGTTTCGTTCTTTGGATCTGAAGGAGGACAAATAACTGATAGCAAAAGTGGAAATATAAATCATTTTGAGATTTGTAGTCTTAGCAGAAATTGCTTCGTTGATAAGATCAGTATACTCAAATATCTCTGCGTATTTTTGCAACATGGAAAGAGGTTCGTTTGAAGTGACAGGCATTGCAATAGAAGCTAAGTCCTTGCCGACATTTTTTCGCAAAAATTGCAATAATGAAGGCGGAACAGATTTTGTTTCTTTGATATCTGATCTTCTATTGACTTTTACATTTTCCAATTCTTTCAAAGGATAATAATCCTCATCAAAAGTATCTTTTAAAGTTAAAGATGATATTCTTTTTTCATTTTCTCTCTGATGACTTATAGAACCAACAACATTTTGATATTTTTTTTCACTGTTTAATCTTAAAGCTTCACTATTATCTTCTTGAATATCATCAAAGGGATCACTATCAACGATGATAACGCCAGCAACATCACCTGAAGATGTCTTGATAGTTTCAATATATTCTCTCGCATCAAAAAAATTATCACTGGAAAAAATACTATCTTGAATAGAGATTCCCGAATTACGTCTAATCATCGATGGCTTTTCTTTATTTGCTGAATCAGAAGCCGCCCTAGCACTTGGAACAGTAGATAAATGTTTGGAAGTTTCTATAGCTGAAGAGACAGAAACAGCGATACTTGACAATTCACCAAATAAGCTCTCTGATTCCTTTGCAGCTTTATTTAACTTGTTAACAGCATCATTCTCAGCAACCATTGATGTAAGAGAAGCATCAGAACGTTCATTGTGGGTAGATAAGCTGCCACGTTTTTTGAAAAGACTGAGTTTTCGTTTAAGCTTCCCATTTTGGTCCGTGGAATTAATAGATTCTTGAGAATGATTGGAATGTAAACGTAAAGAATGACTAGGGGAAGATCCAGTTGATGAAGAAGAAGATGCTTGTGGTTGGTAATTCTGCTGATGCTGTTGCTGCAGTAGAGCTGATGGTGGCGTGAAGGTTGAAAATGGATCTTCATCAAGCTTAGTAAACAGAGAACCCTTGAGCGAATTCATTATATTTTCTGCGTGTTGAGTAACAATTGCTAACTTTGAATCAAGGCTAAGTAATTGTTGCTGAAGAACAGATATTGTAGCTTCAGAGATAGGAGTGGCAATAAGAGCAATTTCTTTACTGGTAGTATCACTAGAGGTAGTAGACGATTCTGCAAATAATTTGTTAGAAATAGATGGCGTTGAAGAATTAATTTGCGGCAATGGAGCTGTTGAAACATTTGGCTGTGGTTGGTTTGCTGAAAATTGTTGTGGATTATAATTAGCTCTCAATCTTATAATATCTAAGGCGCTGACCCAGATTTCCCAATCAACGTCATTTAAAGCCTTTAAGTGCCAAATTTCTACACCTGAATCAATGGTAATTTCCTTAGTCTTTCTGTTGGCCGTGACTTCGACTAATTTGATATGCATGGAACCTCTAGTTGTTGAAGTTTGACCGTTTAATTTGTACTCCAATAGGCCATGCTTGAAATTTAGAGTGAAAAACCGTTTGGAATAAGCTTTGTAATTCTTTTTTCTTTTTCGTTTTAGTAATATACCCTCAATATATTGACCATTTTTAGAGGTGACAATGTTGCTTTTCAGAAGACGAATAGTGTCATTGCCTACAACCGCAGCAGCGTCATGGCAATCATTGCTATTAATCTGAGAAGATGAGTTTTTCCTCTTTGAGCTATCAAGACGAATCTTGATGGAGTGAGTAGACGGTTTCAGTTTAATTTTGGGGAAATGTGAAGACGCAGGAGTATGCAAGGTTGCTGAATTGTTTGAGTTACTATAGATGTTGTTTGAAATAGAGGGACTGCTAGCGCTAGCAGGGACTGGGTAAGAAGTATTGTTACTGTTGCTACTATTATTAGCTTCATGCTCAAAGGTCTGTAATTTTTTCAAGATATCATAATCTTCGTTTGAGACAGATGAGGAGGTATTTAACAAGTTGGACAAGGTGTAGACAGATGTTGAGCGGTTTCTATTACTGGAGAGAAGACCACGAGGAACAGTCAACTCTGAGCCAGGAGGTTCAAGAGGAGATTGTGGAATAGTCAACATGGTACATTCAGATTGATCATCGTTCTTCTTCGGGGTATTTTCAGTGTAGTTTTGGCTGCCCGCATGTATTGCTGCGGAAATGACAGCAGCATTCGGCGGCAACTGTGAATCAGGCGCAGCAGTAATGCAGATAGATTCAGAAGCAGCAGAGCTGATATGTAGGTCATTTATGACGTTTGGGGGCACACCGTCTTCGTAAACGGGATCAATGAACTGGTTGAACATTACTTTCTTGGAGGTGCTTTTGGAGGCAGTGTTGTCGAAGACAAAAGCATACACGCCGCCGTTCTGCGAGTCGACCTTGAACTCGTCCTGATGCAACTCGTTGGCAGCCAAGCGGCCGATGTCCAGGATCAAGGAGAGGTGTGACTTGGCCAACT
The DNA here is from genome assembly GCA_031125405.1 of Saccharomycopsis oosterbeekiorum. Classification (NCBI taxonomy): domain Eukaryota; kingdom Fungi; phylum Ascomycota; class Saccharomycetes; order Ascoideales; family Saccharomycopsidaceae; genus Saccharomycopsis; species Saccharomycopsis oosterbeekiorum. Next base: position 26,903 of record JASTUI010000039.1, read on the forward strand.
TTTCGTCAAGCGAGATCTTCTTGCCGTTTGAGGAGGAGGTGCCGTGATAGTGCGGAAAGCTGGAGTCCTGGGAGGCATTCTTGTAGATCATCAAGTGTATGGACTTCTTCAAGGGCTTGACTTTCCAGCGAACGACGGAGTCGCACGGGACATTGAGCCACTTGATGAGGAAATCCTTGGAGTGGACTTCGAAACACTCCATCTGTGAACGTGTGTGTGTGTTTTGTCGTCGGAAGCTGCGAGATCAGGCAAAACGATCTGTTTCAGAGACAGTACAGTGCTTCGGGGCAAAAATGCTATTTCCCACAGGATGGTATTTCAGGCAGTGCAGTCTTTCAGACAATGTGCTGCTGCTGTTCTCTAGGGGCGACCGCCTGGTGCTAAAGGAGCGTGCCGGATAAATAGGGGCTCTGGATCTGGGGCAGGCAAGGGAAGGAGCTGCCGTTGGGATGATGGTGCTTGTTGCGTGCCAGCCAATTATCAGCCGGGAGAGTTGACAAGTGATACAGTGTCAGTAAGGGAAGGTTGTCAGTAAGGGAGGGTTTGCCAGCAAGGTTTGTCAGCAAGGTTCGGCAAATAGTTGATCCTAGCAGAAATGGTGCTAATATCAGATTTTCTGCACCTAGTAAAATTTGTGTGTGTGTGTGTGTGTGTGGATGTCCAATTACGGTTGCAATTTTTCTGCTTGTGTATGGAGAAGCGAGCGAGAGAAAGAAAGAATGCGTACTGAAGAAGTCTAAGAGATAATAAATCTTTCGCTGAGAAAAATTCGGGCCAGCGAGCACAGACGTTCCGCTGACACTATAGAAGGAAAAACGTAAAATGAAAAAAATAAAAAAAAAAAAAAAAACATCGAAAAAAAAAAAAAAGATCAAAGAAAGAAAAAAACGCCTCAAATGCTACACGTTTCGATTACAAATGCTTCTCGCATACTGACTGCAGACGCCGGTCCGCGAGCCGGGGGGGGGAGGGACAACCTGCGTGTAGGTGCCAGATGCCGAACAAGTGCACACAACCAGGAGACAGACGGATACCAAGTAAAACTGTCCGATCCATAAACATGTTTTTGCAGGCCGTGGGGCGTACCCGCATTGCAGCCTAAACACTAAAATATCGAGACAGGCTGCGTAAACATTGAGATAGGCAGCCTGCGGCCGTGCCGGAGGGCCTATTGTCGTTGCGGGCAGCGGAAAAACGCCGATGTGTGGGTGTTCCAGGCAAAAAGTGCGATAATAATGATAATAGTAATAGTAATAAAAATGATAATAATGATAATAGTAATAGTAATAAAAATGATAATAATGATAATAATAGTAATGATAATAGTAATAATAGTAATGATAACAATAAGGTTAACGAAATGTGCGTTTAGACATACAGATTTTTTCCCTTTCTTTTTTCTTTCTTCTTCTTCTTCTTTTTCCCTCTCTCTCTCCACTGTTATTCTTTTTTTTTTGTTGTTGTTATTTCCTTATGTTAGTTATTATTTTGTTGTTCTTTTGTACTTCTGTTCTCTCTCTGGTTTATTACCATCTTCCGCGCCGGCAGCCCTGAAAAATGGTTTCGTGGCGTTTTTCGTGGGCGGGTGAGTGAGTGAGTGAAATATTTCCCGTGCGGTGAGAACACAAAGCTAGCATACAAAGTGAAAAGACAAAGTGAAAAACAAATTGAAAAAAAAAATGAATTGAAAACGAGCACCCGGCAACGAAAAAGAAGGATTTTTTTTTTCACAACAAAAAAGTATCACCAGTTTGCCCCAGCGTATTTGTTTACCTTTGCACACACTCTTTTGCCGCCATCCTTCCACTGACGAATAGTGCATCACCAGTGTATCAACATCCAGTATATATATCATATCCACACTCCAACAATGTCCCACGAAGGCGAAGAAGAACTTTTAGAATACTCTGATTCTGAAGAAATCCAACAAACCAACAACGAAGCAAAGACCACTGCTGCTGCCGCTGACGAATCCGATAAAAAGGGTTCCTATGTCGGTATCCACGCTACTGGTTTCAAGGACTTTTTGTTGAAGCCTGAGTTGTTGAGGGCTATTGTTGATTGCGGTTTCGAGCATCCCTCCGAAGGTTAGTAATACTTTTTTTTTCAATCACAGAATGCTTTTTAGCATTCCAGAACTTGTCATGAGCGCATTCCCACGGCCGAAGAACTGGGAGCCCAGAGAGTGAAGCAGGAGAATCAACTGCCGCCAATTGGGGAGCAGCTGGCGAAGCAGCTGCGCAAACTACTGCATCTTGTGTTTTCATATTGCGTGTCTTTGGCCTCCACACAACACACACATCTTTGTATACAATGTTGCTGCTGTTGTTTGTTTTGCAACGTGAATATCTAGTGTTTTCATCTGCTTCGCAACAGCAGCCGGCACACCAATGTGCTTCCGTAGCGGTGTGCAAGCCTTAGCCATGTCTACTCAACATAATTCTGATCATTTTTCCATATTCTTATAACTTTTGTTTTACTACGGATCCGTTCTTTACATCCATTATCTTCATTTTATTTATTTTTTGGTTTTGTTCCCATCCACTATTTTTTTTGCTTCACTCCTCCCATCTATCTTATTATTTTTTCCATCATTTTACTCCGAAAGACTAGGTGTTTTCTGAAGTTTTCGGGGATTCGTTTCGATTTCAAAATGTTATCAATTAGTAATGGCGGCATGGTGGCCATCGAAAGCAAGCAGAAACAGAGGCAAATTGAAACAAAAACTCAAGCATAAAACACTGCGAGAGTTAATATGAGAATTGCAACTTTCTAGGGAAATTATTTATAGTTATTCGGTTCGTTGCAACAATACTTTGTGGTGCCATAGAACGTTTTTGATTCTCCTCCTCTCAATCTTCATTTCCGGTCACTTTCATTCCTTCGAATCATTAGATATTCGCTGTTCTGGAATCATGCTCCAAATTAGATGAATGGCAAGGGCTGGTCCCATCTGCCTTCATACTTCTTTTTTATTATTCTTTTTAGTCTCTTCGACACACAAACTAACATATCATTATATCTACAGTCCAACAAGTTACCATCCCACAAGCTATCTTAGGTACCGATGTTTTATGTCAAGCTAAGTCTGGTTTAGGTAAAACTGCCGTCTTTGTCTTATCCTCTTTGCAACAATTGGAACCGGTTGATGGTGAAGTCTCTGTTTTGGTTATCTGTCACACTAGAGAATTGGCCTACCAAATTCGTAATGAATACACCAGATTTTCTAAGTACACCCCAGAAGTTAGAACCAGTGTCTTCTACGGTGGTGTTGGTATCAAAAATGATATCGAAATCTTGTCCAACAAAGAAACTTGTCCACATATTGTTGTTGCCACTCCAGGTAGATTGAAGGCTTTGGTCTCTGAAAAGCACTTAAGAGTCAACAACTTGAAATGTTTCATCATTGATGAGTGTGATAAAGTTTTGGAATCCCTTGACATGAGAAAAGATGTTCAAGAAGTTTTCAAGATGACTCCTCATCAAAAACAAGTTATGATGTTCTCTGCTACTTTATCCACTGAAATGCGTACCATTTGTAGAAAGTTCATGCAAAATCCGTTGGAAATCTTTATTGATGACGAATCCAAGTTGACTTTGCACGGTTTGCAACAATACTTTATCGAATTGGAAGAAAAGGAAAAGAACAAGAAATTAGCTGTCTTATTGGATGACTTGGAATTTAATCAAGTTATTATTTTCGTTAAAAGTACTCACAGAGCCGAAACTTTAAGTAAGTTATTGAATGACAGTGGTTTCCCAGCCATTGCTGTCCACTCCCGTTTGGCTCAACAAGAAAGAATTGACAGATACAAGTCCTTTAAGGAGTTCAATAAGAGAATATGTGTTTCTACTGATGTCTTTGGTAGAGGTATCGATATTGAAAGAATCAACTTGGCTATTAACTACGATATGCCACCTGAAGCTAACCAATACTTACATAGAGTTGGTAGAGCTGGTAGATTCGGTACAAAGGGTTTGGCTGTTTCCCTTGTCTCCTCTGATGAAGATAAGGAAGTCTTGAAAAAGATTCAAGATAGATTCGATGTCAAGATCACAGAGTTCCCTGAAGAAGGTGTTGACTCTAGTACTTACATGAACACTTAAATTAAGTAATATTTGTTTATTGTCTTATTTTGATTTCTGTTTCTCTTATCGCTTATAGCGATAGAAAATACTGAATCAAGTACTATATATATTTATAATTATGAAATATTAATATATTTAAAAAAAGAAAAGAAAAGAAAAACAATAATAAAAAACATATGGTAGTTTTTCTAGAAGAATACGAATTTTAAATAAAGCTATGTAACGTATGCTCGCGAATGAAAAATTACCAACTAGCGATCACAATCAAATCTAAGAAAGCATGCATTTTATTCATTGACAAACAACTAATTGATTAATATATGTGTAACTATATATTTTATACATATATAATCTCTCTAAAGATTCTGGTATACAAATGAGAAAGGTGTTCTTGATAATAACAGAAAATCATACAGAGCCGTTCAAAAGAGCATCAATAGCTCCTTGCACACTACCGCCACTTCTTCTTAAAGCGGCAACATTTCTATCAAAATCGAAAAATCCCATATCATTCAATTGTCTCAATTGACTCTCGTATCTTTCTTCAGGTGGTCTGTTGTCCGCTGGAGCAGCAGGGCCTGGTCCGGCATTACCTGCGCCACCAAACATGAAAGGATTGAATAATGGGTTAGCATCACCGGCACGAGCACCACCCATCATTGCAGCAAATGGATTGGCACCACCGGCACCAGCACCGCCCATTAAGGAGGCAAATGGGTTAGCAGCAGCAGCAGCAGGAGCGCCTGGAGCTCCAGTGGATGCGACATTACTATTGTTGTCTGTACTATTGGTATTTGTAGCAGCAGGCGATCCTGTAGCTGATCCACCCGGTGCTGGAAAAGAGGAAGTACTGCTTTCTGCAGCGGCGCCGGCAGGACCTGCGCCACCCATCATGCCGTTAAACTGGCTCATTTGATTCAACATACCTGGGTTGGTCAAGAGCTGTCTGAACATGGGGTTCTGTAACATCTGTCTCACTTGAGGACCCATTTGACTCAACATGGGATTGCTGGCGACTATCTGGTCAAGCATCTGTGGATCTTCCAACATGTAGTCCATCATCTGCTCAAATCTCTGTCTAGTAGCTGGATCCTCCATCATTCTTGATACGGCTTCTGGGGAAAGCTGTTCGTGGAGCGATTCCAAGGATGGCAACTGTGCACCATAGCCCGCATATCTGGCACTCGTCAAATTGTCCAACGGGTTGGAGGCACTAGTACCGGTGGCCAAGTTTGTAGGCACTCCGTTGTTGTTGCTGGTGCTGCTGTTATTTGTGGCGGGTGGTGCGGCGGCAGACGCGTTTGAGCTGCTGCTGGAGCTTGGGGCGGCAGAGGGCTTGGAGGCGGACTTGACCAAATGGACGGTGTGGCCGTCTTGGACCTTGTAGAATGCGATCGTCTCTGGGTCTTTCAAGACCCTGCCGGAGTAGATGAGTCTCTGGTTCGCGTGTGGGATCAGCGTCTCGGCTTCGATCACCTGCTTCAACTCTTCGATGGTCAACGAGGTGTCGACCTTAAGCTCGTGTTTCTTTTCGCCTGGCGATCTAAAGAGAAAATAAAAATAAAAAGATGGACATGTTAGTACTGCTTCTGCGCGTTTGTGCTGGGACATCCGTATATTGTTGTTGGGGGCACAACGACGACAGGCCACGCCCCCACGTCAATATACCGCGTCCGACTCGCTAAATATGGCTACCTACTTTATGTGGATAGTGATTTCTGACATTTCTGGACAATACTGTATACTATTTATGTGTGTGTGTGTGTGTCTTTTAATGGTTTTAGCACCGATATACCTTTGATGATTACTAGCAGGTCTGACTGATAATGATAAGTAAGTACGAGGGCAAGGGAACTTTTTGTGAATCTCGATATTTTTCCGTTGGTTTTCGGCCGCTTTCTTGCCATTCAAGAACAAAAAGAAAAAAAAGAACAAAAAGAACAAAAAAAAAAGAGGAAGAAAATTAGGACAGAAAGGCCCCCCCCCACAAAGAACCAAAAGCTCCAAAATCTTTTCATTTTTGTTCTTTTCTGTTCTTTTTGCTTCTGCCCAGCGCACCTTTCTCGGCAGTGATAGGCGGACCGCTGGGCACCGCCACGCTGGGAGCGAGGAGCGTCCAGGCGCGCTGCCTGCCGGCTTGTTGCACCGCTTCCCGCCTGGCGCCACTTTGGATACGCCAGTTGCCCAAGCAACCCTAGAGTAAATACAAGTCTACAAGAAGATATGAATCGGTTGTCTGGCAAAACAAAACTGTGTCATTGCGGCTATACTATAGCTATATACTACATTTTATTGTAAGGTAAAAGAAAAAAAAACGGGAAAGAGAAAACAGAATCATGGAAATCAAAATGCATCACAGGACAGGCGTGTCTGGCCACTCATATACCGTAGCCGTTGTTGTGCCACACAGGATCCTGGATAAAGCTGCTGAGCAACCGCGAGTTGGATGTTTGTAACAATGGATGGCCAGCAACAATTGTCAAGAATCTTTCCAACCCCCTTCTTCTGTCCTCGACCTCCGAATCGTCAAAGCGGTTCTTGCTGAAGTATATCTTGCCCGGCAACTTTGGAATCACCACCTGCGACGAGTACGCAAGCAACGCGGCCCGGAAACTCTCAAAATCCGAGTAGCGTCTTCTCACGCTGGACGACCGGAACTTGAAGGCAGGTATGTTGGTGCGGCACACGATCTCGTAGTCGGTGAACATGTAGCGGCCCAGCCCGTGTGTCTGCGGATTCGTGACCTCGATCTCAAGAAAGTTTTCGGGCTCGCCGTAGATTTCGTCGAACGTTTGCTGCTTGAACTTTGGCGTGGACGGAACTATATCTTCAAAAGACTTGAATGCTCTGCTGCTCATTTATGTGCTGGAGTATGTAGATTGGTTATATTTTTGCGTGGGTTGCTGCTGCTATTGCTGTTATGCTCAATTGCTCAATTGCCTGTGCCAGAGTCTTGTATACCAGGCAATAAGAAGCTGCTTCTTTTTTATTTGCTGTTGACGTGGTTGTGGACTGTGAGATTACGGTCCATAGCGATATACGTTATCAAGCTGCCTGATTCTATTTTTTTTTTCTTGTCTTTCTTGTTTTTTTTTTTTTTTTTTTTTTCCCTCTACTTGTATAACCAATTTTAAATTTTATTCGTTTTGTGTGCTGTTCTGTGTTTTTGACGGGTTTCTAGTGCTCAGTATCCTGAATGGCTTAAACCTTTCCGGAAATAAACAGCGCGAATTCTACAGCCTGATAAATAAGAATCATAATCTACAGAATATATTTACTTTGAAAAGTATTGTAAAAAAATGTCATACCGTTTGCAAAACGGGTGGCTTGTACATCCCACCTATCGTGGATTTGGATCACCGTTTATCATTGTGGATTTGGATCACCGCCTAGCGGTGGTTTCTTGTGCTTTTGTGGATCTCTTGGAACAATGTCAATCAAAAAGTCGAACATGTCAGACTTTTGCAAAGCAGCGCAAATATCTGACTTCTGCAACGTACGTCTCTTGTTTTCTTCGGCATGAATCCACGCTCTCATTGTTAGCTCTGTAATGAAGATATCGCAGCATTTGGCAAACAAAATCGGAGCCTCTGCACTTATCATGCGCACAGCTTCATCTGTCTTCATCACCTTTTTTATTCTGGCTAACGGTAACTGATGGTTCTTGAAATCGTGGTCTTCTCTTTCAATATTGTTGATGACTTCCTGCCAGTATTGCATCATCATCTGTTTATATTGGCCCGTTAATCCTTGCCCCACATTCGCAAACGCGTCGTTTTCTTCGTACTCGTCGTCGTCCTCTTCCTCGTAATCGGCGTCATCTTCTCCTTCTTCCTCATCATAACCATCTCCGTTCACTTCGGTATCGTATGTGTCGCTGTTTTCTATGTCTTCACGTTTCATGTCTTCCTCGTAGATATTCGACTGTAAATTCTGAGCACCACCATGTGCCTCTTGTGCATCTTCGACACCCTGTGGGGTCTGCTGTTGTTGCTGGTCCTGCGATACATTATCAACATTTTGAGCTGCTGCACTGGCATAATACTGCTGCTCGCTGTTATTGGATAGATTTCTCTGGTAAACCGGTTGCTGCTCGAGCGCTTGGCCTCGGTTGGTATTATCTCTGCTAGAGCCATTATTTTCATCTGCCATCATCAACATGCTATTATTGTTGCTATTCTAAATCTCGGGATTTAATAAGTTTCAATAACCGTAACAGTATTTAATTTTCCACAGAAATTTGACCTCTGGCTAGTATATTTTTAATAGCGATTATTGTTTACCTTTGAATGCTTGCAAGTTGTATCCTTCGAATTATTGGCTGAAAAGAAAATACAGTGCTATTGGTTTATAACGCGCGCGCATTAGTTTTTTTTTTCATTTATTTACTAGTAATCGCACTCTGATTTCTCTGTGATTTTCCACTATGGAGCTTGATTTGTTTGCCCATACATAAAAATAGAAATAAAAATAACGACAGCCAGGGCACAAACCTAGAAGACGTGCCCGCGCAGCTTCAAATGTGTGCACTGTCCGGAAATCACGTGATGAAATGCTTGCCTAGTTTTTATCCATGTTATATTGACACATTTTTCTGAAAGTTCGCAATAAATTGTGCGAATATCTAATTGTCTTTTTAAAGTAACACCCTCATAGCTTCAACTTCTCTTGAATAATTCAAATTCTAAAACCGCAAATCGCGTGCATTTATCCAAAAAATCGACCTTTCATTAATCATGATTTCTTCTTGTTGCTATGCTTGAATCTTGATATCATACAACGGAATTCCGTAACATGCTTGAAAACTTACTTCAAGTTGTTGTTTTTTTGCTTATTTTCGTAAATGCCATTTTAGATATAGAGATGTTGAACATTGTGTAAAACTGAAATTTCTAGATTTTCTCATTTTGAATCTTTGCAGCCGTTCTCGCTCTTTTTTTTCTTTGTGCGGCTATTGTCAGTCCGGTGCTGTCATGCGGTGTTTCAATACAAAAGAAAATTATAATAATTTTCGGAGACCCACACGCTGTTGAAGTGTGCAAAAGGTGGTATTGACCGCAGTAAGTGATGCAGTCAGGATCACGACCTAGCGGTTTTTGCAAGGCTTACTATTCAATCATATTTAATATATAAATTCCTGGTAAAGACGTACCTTGATTCACACAACTAACTTGTATGTATTACATTATGAATTCAGTCAAAGGTCTTTGTATACAATTTTCTTGTATTTTTGTACTGTCATCTGAGTAGGATACAATTTGGAATTATGTGGCCTCAAATTTTTGTATTTTATCGTTACTTTTTTATCTGGTTCGTTTCCGTTTTTATTCTCTTGCTTAAGGCAATTCTACAGAGCTTAATACATCCTAAACTTATCTTTCGAATGAATGGGAAAATTACTAGCGCTTATCTATACGGGCTTTTAGAAGACCGACAACAGGGAAGAATTCTAATTCCAAATTTGCAAAATGAAAAGTCCTTATGTATATATATGTTCTTTTGAAAAATTTAACACCAACAGCGTTCTTGATCTCCCTTGGAATTTGCAACTATACTTACATTGTTTTGAGTAAGCACCATTTAGACTCAAAATTGACAAGGATTTCATTCCATGAGTCATCACCTACATTTAGCAAAGTACATTTGACGAAGTAGAGAAATTTTGAATATTAAAGGAATACTAGATATTGAAATATTAAGTAGAAATTTTGACACTATGAATAGAGAGAAAAAAACTCATTGCCGTATATAATTTTGGATAATGATTTAATAAGATGTGCAATTTATAAAGCATCATCTTCCGAATCTTTATCATCAGTAGCTTCCCGCTGCTCAATCCATTGAGTTCCTTTCTGAATAACAACCCAAATAGAAAGCATACCTAGAGCACATACCCCTGCCAAGAAAGTGAAAGTCCCACCAATAGTCATATTGCTTTGCATTCTAGACAAAACACCAATACCTAAAGCGCTTAACAAGCATCTTGTCAAGTTGACGCAAGCAGTACTAGTAGATGTCTTTGATGGAAATAAGTCCGCCAAAAGATTTGTGGAAACAGAAATAAACCCACTGTTACAAATGGTACCAAGAAAAGACCCAATTAACACAGGTGTCAACGGTTGATTAGTATCGATAGTCCATCCAAAAATTAGATATCCAACACAACATACAATAGACATAGGAAACAAAATTATCAAACGGCATCGGAACACGTTATATTTGGGTTTCTCAGCGCCATTTTTGTCCTCTAAACTTTCCCATGCTTCTATTCTTTTTTTCAACTTTGAGCTGTATCTTTTAAAGTACCAATCTATAATTCTTCCACTGCTGAGAGCGCCTAATGTAGCTGCTACACCCGGAGCCAAATAACAAATACCAACATGTAAAATGCTGTATCCTTTTTTTTGCTGGAGCACTGTACTTAGCGTTGTGAGCATCATAGCCCATGTCATAAAGTATAAACCACATGGAATTAAAGTCATAAAGACTTCTGGTCGCGCCATGATTATCGGAACGTCAAACATTTTAGCAAAAATGCCTTGAGCCCTATTTGGTTCTAATGTTGACATGTCACATGTAAGCTTCTTTTTAAAATGGGGAATCATCCATAAAGGTGATTTATTGATAAATTTTTTTGGTGGGATTGAGCCATTTCCTACAATGCTTCTTTTTGTTTCCGGTAAAATGAATAAACTAACAGTCATTGAAACACCGCATCCAATTGATAAAAACCAGAAGATAGCTCTCCATGAACCAAAACCTGCAACCAAAACACCACCCAACAAGGACCCAATAGCAGTTGCAATCAACTGGATACCCGAGGTGAACCCAATCAAGGATCCTCTATGAGCCTTTGATGCTAAGTCTGCACAAACACCACTGTTAATAGCAACTACTGGCGATATGCCTGCCGACTGAACACATCTTAAAAACAAAATTAGCCAATAGGCATCGGAAACACCAATACAAGCACATGCGACAATGTATATAGCACAGCAGACTAACACGACGGGCTTACGCCCAATAGAATCTGCAATAGTTGCCGTGAACATTGGAGTAATACCTTGAAATATGAAATATAAAACCACGGCAATATTTGACATCTCTTCACTAATATTAAACTTTTGCTGCATAGTAACTAAAACAGGATAGTAGATGTTAGCTGAAATTGCAGACCAAAAAGCAGAAATACCACATACAAAGGCGATCATCAATTTCTCCTTTTCATTGAATACCGTATATGGAGGTTCTTCCGTTTCAATAACACTAACATGTTCTAGTTTGTCCGCTGGGATCAAGTCATCATTCTTTGGAGTACTTTTATTGAGTAAACTGGACATTTCAATAAAAATATCAAGCAAGATAAAAATTGTTAATTATCTTCTGATGTGTATAAAAGGATTCATGGATCAAAGGCCTCAATATAATCTTTAGAAATTCAGTAATAAGAATAAACTAATAATACCTCGATAATAATAAGTATGAAGAACGATAGGATTATAATATTTAGCTAGCAAACTATACCCAACCATGCATTAATAATTACAATCTAAAGAATCAACGACCTCCGTTATTTTTTATTTTCAACTAAAAATTCGGATAACGTATTTTTTTTTTTTTTTTCGTTTTAGGCAAATGTAAGTCGGACAATCTTCGGGTTTAAGGTACCGAACCTTATGAGCTCATCGCTAATAAAGTGCGGCACATTTTTTGTTGATAGACATATATCCCTTTTTGGGAAAAAGACGTTTACCAAGATTTTTAGAAAGTATATATCAAAAGAAAAATGCAATAGAATATCAACAAATATCATAACTATATCGTTAATACAATGTAATATCTACGAATAATCATAAATATATTGTTTTTCTTACTGTTAAGATACCTTGATAGATAGTACTAGCAATAGTTTACAAAATCTTTAATCTTCAATGTTGCCACTGTTTCTGCACTGGCAGTCGAAAGTGAATATTCTTTGAGAAATATTTATTATTTATATATGGCGTTTATAAGAAATGTTTCTACATATGTCTATATAAGTAGATCTACTGTTCTTACAAGTTTTGGTCATTAATGTATTTATATGTTCATGATTCTTTGCATCATTTTTGTTGATTGCATAAGTATCCAATACATTCAACTAGACAATCCAATAATTGGTCTAATTCAACTTCATCACTTAGAAAGTTTTTACTGCAGTAGTTACTTGATGTATTATGGTTGTCTGAGCTCTTGGGCGAAATTACCGCTCTAACATAACCAGACGCATCCACAAGTACAATTCGATCTAATGGAAATATACCTCCCCCAAGAGGATCTAAAATATTAAAAGTTTTAGATATCAACCCCTTTTCATCTTCGATAATAGGAAGATTCCATTTTTGGGCACCATTTGCTTTTGGATTTGAGCCACGGCTATTTCCAACCCCTGTAACAGCCAATATTCTTAGAGGGAATTTTTTTGTTAAAAAATCGTAATAATAGTTGATCAATTCTACATGTGTTTGATGAATAGGTCCAAAGAATAAAAATAAGTACGCCTTTTTATTTTCCATGTAAATTTGATCAAAATCTATTCTGCTGTCCAAACATTCTGTTAGGTTATTTGAAACGTATTTCATACATGCCAGGTTCAGTAATTCATGAACAATATTACGTCTAGAAGCATTTGCCCTTAAGGTATGATTTCTTATACATTGAGGAACAATAACATGAATATTATGTTTTTGCCTTTTACTAATTTGTTCATTGCTGGGTCTTCTGGGAGATACTGTAGCAATACTTCTTTTTGACATTTAATTTAGAGTATATTTTATTATGTGTGAGGTCAGTATACAAGGTAGATATATACAAATATCGAAACCCACTTGTACTGGTTTATATTTTTTATGATATATTACTATTGGATTACGGCGCTAATGCTCCTGATTGAAGTTCTTAAAAATAGCTATCATTTGTTGGAAATGATGAATATCACCAGAAGAAGCAACCTAAAGAACCAGACAATTTTCATCTGTAATTATTCTGCAGGCACACAAAAGTTTTTTTTTTTTTTTTTGCGTTTTTCACGTTAAAAAAGGAAGAATCTTATTTTCATTTTTAGTGATTAACATTAATCAATTCTCTGATCCAGTATGCCCAATCGTAAATTCAATTATAACTGAAAATTGCATAATATATAGTATATCTACGCTTATTTGTGAAACATTATTAAGATCAAAAGTATATCCTCCATCATAATGCCATTACCACCTCCTCGAAATATCGAAGAGTTACTTTACAGAATGGTATGTTAATTTTTCAAAAGTGAATTATGATACACAAATAACTTTACGTATTAATTAACCATTATTTACTATAGTTAATGGAAAGTAAAACATTCCACAGATTTGTTCAAAGCGTGTATAATAAAGTAAATGGAATACCCAACCATGCAGCAAATACGCAGAAATATAGAACTAGAACTAATTACCAACTTTATGTCCCTACAACATGGCATAAAGTAAATGCATTTAGACAGCTATTTACTGAGGAGTTAAAAAAATCCTTTGGATTGAAAAGGTAGAACTTAATTATTTGTGCATCGAATAAATAGTGGAATATTTTTTAGAAATTGAAACTTTTTTATGATTAACGAACAAAGTGAAATTGCGCCGAGATCACATACTCCTACCAAGAAACTGAGCACCAACAATCATGCCCTTTTGCATTTTAGAAAAAGACCAATACACAAAGCGCTTAACAAGCTTCTTGCCAAATTGACACAAGCAGTACGAGCGGATATCCTTGATGGGAATAAGTGTGCTAAGAGGTCGTAGAAACAGAAATGAACGTACTACTGAATATACTGTTCAGGAAAGTTCTGATTATAAATTGATCAGCAAAGATGGTTTATCCAAAAATCAAATATCTTTGCATTCAAATACCAGCCACGGCATGCAATTGCCATGCGATATAAAATTGTCAACCTTCGAACACCTTGTATTTAAATATTTAGGTTCTGCAATGCGATTTTTGTTCTCTAAACTTTCCCATTCTACAATTTTTTTTTAGTGCGGAATCGTCCATAATCGTGATTTATCGAAAAATTTCATTGGTTGTACTCGGCCATTTAATATAATAATTTCATTGGTTGTACTCGACCATTTAATATAATAATTCTTTTTGTTTCTGTTAAAATAAAGAACCTTATTGTCGTTGGAGCACCGTAATCGGTAAATAAGAGCCAGGATTTTCTGAATTCAAGATATATTGTTTCTTCTTACATAAAATTTCAATAAAATTTTGAATAACAATAGTTTAAGTTCAAATTATATATCTGTTTCAATAACTAGTTCCGCTTAATAAAGCTTGGATTGCTTTTTTGTTAAAATAAAAGTAATAAAAGTTCAAATATAGAAAAATAGAAAATAACTAAAAACTACTCACGTGACTCACTTACTTGCTTTTTGTGAACAACTGAAAACATATATTAAAAAATGAAAATTTCAACGAGATTTTTAGGTTGTTTATTCGCCATCCAGCGGTTTGAATGAATGTGAATCTAATGACTGTTTAGTATTTACAAGTCAAGAAATAAACTTAGGATACACTATAATAGGTATAAACTTAGGGTAAATTATAATAGGAATAAAATATATAATGTCAAGTGCTAAGCTAGAGACTTTTTTAAAATGGGCCACGGAGAATGGTGTGAAGATTGATCGTAATATTGGTTTTGAATATTCTGAAAAACAAGGCTATTCTGCTATCATCAGAGATATCAACGAATATAAATCAACATGCTCGAAAGAAGAACCTTTAATTTCAGTTCCAGAAACTTTATTTATTGATCCTATTCGCTCAAATAAATACTTTGAGGGACTTTATGATATGAAATTGAACACATTGGATAATGACATTGAGAATTTAAATGAAAAACTTCTATACTTTTACATTTCTAAAGGTAAATTTGATTCCGTAGGTAGTGATTTTTTCGGTCCATATTTGAGTATTCTTCCATCATGTGTTCGTGGAATTCCATATTACTATACCAAGCCAGAACTCGGTTTATTGAAGGGCAGCGACGCGGGAATTTCTGTCAAAAGAAGTTTGAGTAGGTTGTTGAATGATTGGCAACAACTTTTGGCCTTTTTAAGTAAGTTTGACAAGGAAATTGACATAAAAAAGCTGAAATTATATGTAGAATCTTTTACGGTGGATAATTTGGATTTAGCGGTTGAAGATAGTGATGTTGGCATTGAATGGTATCTGTTTAAGGCATATGTGTGGGCTGTGACCACTGTGACATCCAGAGCCTTTCCATATATCCTTGTTTCCAAAAAACTTAATAATGGATTTCTTTTACCAGTTGTGGATCTATTGAATCATAAAAACGGTGCTAAAGTTAGCTGGGATTTCAGAGATGATGAGTTTGTTTTTAAATCATCTTACACCAACGTTAATGACAAGTCTGTCGAATTGTTTAATAATTATGGTGACAAATCGAACATGGATTTATTGTTCGCATATGGTTTTGTAGTTGACAACAATGAGTTTGATGAAACCACTATCAGTCTCAAAATCACAGAATCGCAATTGGTCAGCGCACAAGCCATCAGCAAGAACTTGAAGGATGCCGAGTTGATTAACAGAGAAGCGATTAATTTCACAATTACTAAGAAAAAAGCCTTACCAGACCAATTGGTTGATTTTTTTGCATCATTGGTTCAGTTAAGTAGCGAAAGAAACCAGTACACATTGAGAATGAAGCTAGATGGGTTGAATAAATTGAAAAACGTGGTTGAATCTAAATTGAACTTATTCAAGAACGTGAAATACGCCGAAGTCAGCAACCAGCATGGAGTTCTTACAACTATCAAGACATACAACAACAACCAGAGAAAGCTATTCCAGTTTTCGCTAGAAGAAATTAGCAAATTAGAGAAGTCTTTAATTAAGAAGCACAAGCCGTTGTCTTTCAAAACAATTATCAAGCAAGATAGACAGTTCATGAATGCATTGTTGTTAACTTTTGGCGTGGCCACTTACCAAGATCTTGTCGATAAGGATATTGTGGACCAGGTGTTCATGCTTTGGATCCTCCGCGTCTACAATACAGGCGCTATTGGTTTTGTCAAGAAGCAATTCGATGACGTGAAGAAGAGCATTGTTGTCACCAAAGAGGATGTGTTGGAATATAAGGACTTGTACAACTTCTTCTTTCCGAGCTTGAATAAGAAGCTTCCGGAGGTGTTCAAGGACAGCATGGACTGGACAGCTAAACTGTTTATCGTGGCGGGAACCGTGGCAGATAGAATAGGCTACACCAGGGGAACCAGTAAAGAACTTTTTGTATTAGATAAGGTCCTCGTAAATTAGCGGGGATCCACCTGTAAATACTATTTAGGCTCAATAATATAAACCATTTCTGACAAACTATTTGTTTGAAAATGTGCTGTAGTGGATTCCAAGTAATTAGTGACTAATTAGGTTCTGCTATCCGCTGTAAAAAAAATCCTTATGCGGGAATTAGGATCAGAAGTGGAAGTGTATCTAGAATACCCACATCAATTTTCGTAAATTATTTGTGTGCAGTGCAACATCTTTCCTTTTACAGCCGTATTGGGAATGAAGGATTCATGTTAGAAGTGGTATGCTTTGGGAAAGATGGGTATGGTATAAGTACTATGGAAATTCCTACTTTACTTATTGGTTTGTGTTGTATGTCAGACTATTATACTGGCAGTTCAAAATTTTGCTTTTTCCTATCTGTCTTCTGAACTTCTTTTTTTGACACATCTATCAGTCAAAAAGGTTCGTCCCACACATACATAGACGAAAAAAGAAAAACCCAAAAGTTACTTTTTGCGGGGGAGTATATCACACCGTCCATTTTAGGAAATACTACTGAAAAAATTTGACAAAAAAAAAGTGGTCCCATAAAAGGTATCAGATACTAAGGTGGAGCACCTCATCCTAAAAAAACAATTGCATATTACAGTTGCACAACATACACCATAAATACACAATACACACCTCAATTTGCTTTTGCTACATAAGCAGTCCATATATTTGCCATTTCCTCGAGCCAATTATCAAGATCAGGTGAGCCTTCAAAGTCAATCGAGCGTGACCATGTTTAGAGCGATTGTGACTCAACTCTATGGAATAGTTGATATTCCGAAACTATTGGTTCTTCTTGAAAACATAAATATTGCTCTATTAGAAGCCCAACTTGCAGATGTTCATATCGTCTGTTTAGTCCCTAGCTCCAAAATAGTGGAATTAACGCCAATCCTTGAGCCGCTATTCAGCGAATTAATATTCGTAACAGAAGATTTTCATAGGTTGAATGTTTTATTTTTACAATTGGAATCGCTTTATAATAAGTATGACTACATTTTATTCGTCAATTCATCAATGTATCCAACAGAAGCCTCCAACTTACTCGACTTGTTTCAGGAAATATCCGAGAATCAGATATTAGCTTCTGCGAACCCTGCGTGGCCCGATATTTTCAGTCCTTCCATTTTCGTAATAAGGCCAAACTTGTCAACCTACCAGACAATTCTTCAGTACTCACAGTTTGAAAACTCCTTTTCTACATCCAATATTGATTTTATCTGCTATATGTTGGATCATCTCGATTGGGTCCATTTGGCATATGTTTACAATATAACCGCTACCCAATTACACGAGAAATGCAGTTACCAGTATTTACCAGCCACTCAAAGGTTTTTTCAAAATGTGAAAATGGTGAATTTTGAAGATGATAAACCTTGGAAAATATTACCTCATAGTACTAATTACAGGTACTCAAAGCAGTGGTGCGAAATTTGGATGACCCTTTTCCCTCATTTACTGAATATTGATGAAAGTGATACTTTAGCGCTTGGGAAATGTGCATCTTACTTCAGTGATTATATTCGTCAAAAAAATTCTGAAGTATCAGCCAAGTTGAAGATATGTGAATTGAAAATTAAAAAGCCTCAACTTCAAGGTGAAGTTCCCGAATACCCAACTTGTCAAGATGTAGATGAAACTAATGAAATATCAAAGCACAACATTGCATGCACGGAACAAATAGAAAACCCAAATGAAATATTACATACTATTCCACAAGCCTCTCATATAGCACCAATCACTCCTGATGATCTTCAAAGCTCTTATGTTCTGCGTAATGAGTCACTATCGTCTTTAAAACCAGATTTGAATAAAGATATGCAAGAATCTATACAATCAAATAAGGAACATGAAGAAAATCAAAATTTCACCTCCAAGAATGAAGAACATGATTCACAAACGTACACTCATATTGAAAATACAAATACTGTGCAAACTTCAAACGTTGTTTCTGATTGTAGCTCTGTGCCCGAAAGGTTCCAAACCCCTCAACGGGGTGATGATGCTTTTGAACTTCCTGTTTGGAACAGTCATCAGAGCGATGTTTTTCCTGAAAGAGTATTCCCTAATAGTTTCAAAGTAGAATCATTAAAAGAAAGTGAGCTCAAAGAAGAAGAAGAAAAACAAAAGGAAATTTTTAATGATCCGCGTCCTTATATTCCACGAAGTATTGTTCCTGAGAGAATTTTCCCTGAAGATCTAGTGATTGCCCATGATAACGATAGCGCCGCTCGAATTACTGATTCCAAAGAGAAAACCACAAGCAATGATTCTCTTAGAAATCGTGTTATGTCCTTCTTTACGAATCCTTCAACGTATTCCGTTTTTAAAACTGTTGATGATTATCAGACATGGGATCCAAAATTTCAAGATCCAAAAGATTTGAAAAAAGAAAAAGGTGAAGCCCAACTATTGACATATGACGATAAATCTCAGAGTACGCAAAGTGACTCTGATATAAACAAAAAGCAAAATGAGAGAATTCTACATTTGTTTACAGAAAGTTTGACAAATGATTTTCAAAAAATAAATTTGAAAGAAACTTCTGAAAACAAGATAAAAAGAAGTTCTTTAATCGATGGTTTAATAACACCGATGTCTTCTAATATTGTGTTGGATTCATTATCCTCGGTATCTATTAATAGTAATTCACCACCATGCACTAGTTGGCTGTTATCTCTGCCAAGTGGTCATCTCAGCAAAATAGATGAACATTTTGATTTCTCCTTACATCCATGGTCTAAAGATAGAAGATATTTGAAGTATTTAAAGCAGGGAGAGAAATACAAGAGTCTTCTGGATAATAGAAAATCCACAAAGAAGAAGAGTAAAAAAGCTCAAAGGAATTTTAATCTTTCAAAAAAACCATTACAAAGCATACTTAAGAAACCATATAAATAGAATCAAATGAATGAAATCATTTGAACTTGAAATTTGGGTATTTTTTTTTTAATTTTTATTAGTTCATGTGTTTAAAACTTATTCAAAATAGATCATCAAATTTCGATAAATTAAGAGGAACCAACTTTGTAGATTGCGGTCTTGTTTAATTTTATCATAATCATTTTCAACATCTCATGCTGAATTCAGCCATACGGAAGTTTTTCACATTATTTTGATGTGCATCGCAGAAAAATAAGAAAAAGATGGGAGAAAAAAAGAAATCAAAATAAAGCTCGTTATGTATTATTAATCTTCCTTGTCTCATTGGAGAAGAAGTTTTTATAAATATCTAAAAAGAATCTGTTAATGATCCTGAGTCTTTTTAGTGGGAGATTTGGATTAGTAAACTATATTTCATATTCCTACGTTAATATTAATAAAAAGCATATTAAACCTTTTCCACGAAATAATTTTAGAAATATGTCATCGGTTCCAGCGGTCAGATCCAATGAAGATAAACCATCGAATAATGAGCCTGTTCACAAGAAACAAGCCTTAGAATCTATGGTTGAAACTATTAAAAAAACAGATGAAGAACATGTTACCACACAAGCTAAATCTCCAGAAGATAGAGAAGAAAAACCAAAAAGAGTAGGAACTAAAATCCCAAAATTTTTGACTGCCAATAAAAGAGGTAAGATAAAGAGAAAATATGCACAAAAAAATTTTGAACCAACCAATCCATTTGGTGTTCTTCTATTGGAAGTTGAGGAATTATTTAAAGAAAATAGTATTACTCCTGAACAATCATTGGTTCAAATTAATAAGATCTTGAATTCAGAAGAACTTTTACGAAAATATAATAGAGATTTAGACAATGTTAAAATACAGAAATTAACTGCCAATGGAGATGGTTTAGCATTGATTCCACATCCAGAAATTGAAAATGGGTTCCAAGCTGTGGTGGTCCCATTTGCTCTTCCAAATGAAATTGTTAATATTAGAATTTTCCGTACTCATCCTACTCATTCTGAAGCTGATTTAGTTAAAATAATTGAAAAATCTCATATGCGCAAAGATGAATTAATTGGTTGCAAATATTTTGGCAAATGTTCAGGATGTCAATTTCAAAGTTTGGATTATGAGAAACAGTTAAAACTTAAGCAGAAAACTATACAAAATGCGTATTCTTTTTTTGCAAAAAATCTTGTTGCTTCTAAATTATTACCTGAAATTGGTGAAACAGTTGCGTCTCCACTACAATATAAGTACCGTACCAAGTTAACTCCGCATTTTGATTTACCAAGAGGAAAGTTACACCGAGAAACCATTAGTATTCCGGCATTAGGCTTTGGTGCAAAGGGTAGACCAAATTGGAGGCCAGAAGCTGAAGGTGGTGACTATTCTATATTAGACATTGAAGAATGTCCAATTGGGACACCGATTATAAACGAAGGCATGAAAAATGAAAGAGAGATTTTTAAGAGAACTTACAAGCTGTTTCAACGTGGTAGTACTATTTTATTACGTGAGCATACCAGAGTCCTTCCGGCCGATGAGGATGAAGTAAAATTCGCTAACAGTGAAAAGGGATCTAAGTATCCTGATAGTGAAAATATCAGTTACGTTAAAGATAATAATTTGATCAAGACATGTGTTACTGAAAGTAGGCAGATCGTTACCGAAAATATTGAAGGCAAGATTTTCAATTTTTCTGCTGGTGAATTTTTTCAAAACAATAACTCTATTTTACCAATCGTAACCAAATACGTTAAAGATGCCTTGTTTTTGAAAGATCAAGAGAATAGATATTTAGTTGATGCGTACTGTGGTTCTGGTTTATTCAGTATTATGTGTTCAGAAGGTGTGAAGCAGGTTGTTGGTGTGGAAGTATCTAAAGACAGTGTTGCATTTGCTAAAAAGAACGCTGAATTAAACAAGATCACAAACGCTGATTTCATTGCGGGAAATGCTGAGAAGATTTTTGAAGACATCAAACTTCCACCAAACAATACTTCCATGATTTGTGATCCTCCAAGAAAAGGTTGCTCCGAAGCTTTTTTGGCCCAACTATCTGAATTCAACCCTAAGAAAGTTATCTACATCTCCTGTAATGTCCACTCTCAAGCCAGAGATTTGGATTTTTTCATCAACAATACCAAGAACGGGAAAAAATACAAAATTGATAGTATCAGAGGTTTTGATTTCTTCCCACAAACTCATCATGTTGAAAGTGTCGCAATCTTAAGTAGAGAATAAGTTTCTGCTGGCGTCATATATTAATAATCGCCTTAATATACTAATTTATAATATTTGAATTTACAACAATTAGACATAGAAAATCAACTAAATAGAAAAAAAATTTCTACCACGTGCCTATATTGAGGGCATTATGCTTAGTCATGTGATAGTCTATTGATATAAATGAAGAAAAGATATATTGCACACAAATGTAAAAACAACATTTGTAAAATTTTATTGTGCGTGCACAAAATAAATTTATTAACTAAAAAACATTCTAATTACTAGAAAATCCACCGTTTATAGATCATCGCTTCAATTTTTTTATGAGTGCGTTTGCTTTAGGGCTCTATTTTCCGTTTTCTTAGGTTTTTGTTTTGTATGATGGAGCGCACTGCCGGCAAATTTTTATTAGGTCTTCATGATTTTCTTTTTGGATTTTCCTTTTTTTTTTTTTCATGTGGAAGAGAAGCAGTTTTTGAGAAAAAGAAAAGGAAAAATTTCTGGAATATTCAGTTTTACACTCTTGTCATAATACAGAAGAACTACAGTACAAATCAATAAATAATAAGCCAAAATGGAAAACGATAAAGGTAAATTAGTATGTATTGGGTTGGTTTTAAAAGGAACAAATAGATGCAGTTTTTGTGGAGTTACTAGATAATGGGAATATATTGAAATATGTATCTTTTCGAAAGAAGTTATCTTTTTAAAGTAATGATTGGTTAATGAAGATCAAACGTGAATAAGAAAAATATTAATGTAAAAATGATATGAATAAATGGGTTGGATTTTTTTTGAGTGATTTATGGTTATTCAAGCAGGTGTATTATGATATAATGAAGCTGTTCAATTTGAAGATTTGTGATACTCTCCTTCCATGCAGCATTTTTAATCAAGAGTCTATATATAATTGAATCTGTTTATATTGTTACAAGTCACTAATAACGCGTCCTCATCAAGCGGTAGCTTTTCATCGATCTAATTCAAAGATATTGGGAATGAAAGAACCTCCCCGAAGAGTTATATCATTCTATTTATCTATGATACTGTCTATTTGTGATTATTTTGAATGCTTGGGACAGAAATACTAACTTCATTTTTAGGTCGAACTTTACATTCCAAGAAAGTGTTCTGCTACCAACAGAGTTATTGCCGCTAAAGACCACGCTTCTGTTCAAATCAACGTTGCTAAGGTCGACGAAAACGGACACATCATCCCTGGTGAAAACATCTCTTACGCTTTATGTGGTTACATTAGACAAAGAGGTGAATCCGATGACTCTTTCAACAGATTAGCTCAAGCTGATGGTTTATTAAAGAACGTCTGGTCCTACTCCCGTTAAATACTTTTCCATGTTATTTTAATGAAAAAGACAGAAAGTGTGTTTAATAGATCAACAAAAAAAAACTTATGAAAACTTTTAAGGTGTAATATACTTTATTTTTTTAATAACATTCAATATGAATAATGTAGTTATTGTATGATTTTATTAATACAGCGCTGACTATATGCATTTGAAAAGATTTTCTGAAGAAGAGATCCATAATTGATTAGAAGTGTCTGCACATCACACAATCAAATATAGAGTTAAATATAGCAATAATCATGCGTTTAATGGTTGGGGAATCTTGCGCTGGTTATGGTCAACAGTGCAAAATAGCATCAACAGTTGAATTGAATTATTTACGCCAAACACTATTTGGTAGTATAATAAGTTGGTTACTAATTAAAGAAATAGTATGATACAAGCACAAGAAGTTGGTAGTGTATCTATAATTAAGTTACAGTTAAACTCTGTAGAAGCACAATTGTCTAATCCCAAGAGAAACATCTATAAAAGTTAAGTATCAATAAGAGCTGTTGGATGTGGTTCTATACTGTGAACAATCTGAGTTAAATATTTATTAACTAGTTGCCTCATTTTAAGAAAGCATAATTATTAAAAAAAGATAATAATACATATTATTATCTACATATATAGATTTTATTTTAGTGCTTTTGCTGTGTTTCTATATTTCTCAAAAAATGAAATTTAAATAAGGTAATATTTGAACTTTTAATAAAACATATTATTTTTACGAAGACCTTATAACTATTAAATATTTATAAGCTTAAAATTTCTATATTATATTTATCTACATTTTTTTTAAAAACTTTTTCCTACATTGCTTATATTCTTATATAATAACATATAATCCCAAATTTCTGCAATCATGCATCATTTAAAGATTAAAAAAGCTAGATATCCTTTGCTAATAAGTTTTTTGAATCAAAATTTGGCAATGTTTATATTTTGGACATATCATGTATTTTGATACTATCTCATCTTGGTAATATCCCTCGATAAAATCAATATTAAGGAGCGCGCGTATCGGAAAGTAAAAAAATCTAACTTTTTATATAAAAGTAAAATATTCTACAGAATTAGACAAGCATCACAGACATAGTCGTTCTATCAAAAGATAAATCTTATAAATTAATAAGATATTATCTAATTATACTATATTGAAAATAATATCCAGAAATAGCCACAGATACCAATACGTTCTCTTTTTGATTTTTCTTGTTTCATACTAGATTTTTTTTATTTTAAAATCAATTACAATCCAGTATTCAGCAATTTCGTATAAATTACTAGTGTGGTTTAATTGTGAGTATATTTTTGAATTCCTCGTGTATTTGAATAAAGGAATATGGATTTTGAACTGCCTAATTCAATTATTCCAGATCAAGTACAAAGCAGGGATGTCTCGCTAGCAGCCACACATTTGAAATATAGCTTCCTGAAAAATACATTGAGAGGAAGAATGCACGCATTCGAAAGAGATATAAACGATAAATTATTGTCCTTATCGCTTATATTAACAGTAGTGTCCTTTTTGAAAGATGCATCAATTCTAAAAGTTATACTTAGACTTTTTATTTTTGTGATTCTGGAACTTTTCTTGAGAGCACTCAAAGAAGCAAACACTCCTGATCTGGTCTTTAGGAATGTCAGACTGTTCTCTTTGAGGTATATTGCAATGGCCAACTTTGTTTGCTTCACCGATACTTTGGTCGGATCAAAAACTAAAATAGATGTTCACGGAGACTTGCTTAGCTTTTGGCAGCTACGAGTGATAGGTGAACGACAACCTTTTGGAAAATTAGAAATACTTTGGTATGATATTATGATTATGGGGTTATGGATTTTGATTATTGCCAACTTGTGCAACTTAGAGTCAATTATCAAGACCAAAAGTTTGACTAATATGAGACAACAGTTGATGAGGCAGATGGGTATTGATTTTTTAGCAAGCTATGATAGCTGCAACGATGCGGATAGGTTATTGCTATTCGAAGATGGATTTCAAGGATCTGTGGTGCTTGATGTACATGTCAAAAAGATCATTCAAACATGATGGGTAGATTGCATACGGTTTTGTGCACGCGCGCATACTTATTTATTTTTTTCAATGTCTAATTTTTTTTTTTTCTAATTTTCTTTTTGCTTTTACATAAACGTTTTAAACCCTAATATAGATCCCAAATTTCTTGATACCCATTGTGGCTTCGCCAAGCGGAAACGTATCTTTGCAATAACAAAATTGGATATAACATACTTCATTATTCATTTATTTTATTCGCTGAAAGTAAACAAAAATGTCAAACGGAAATATTCAATTTGTGAAAGATACTGCTGCGTTTGAAAATGCGCTATTGAATAACAGCTTATTCGTGTCATATTTCACGGCAAGTTGGTGTGGTCCATGCCAGGCAATCAAACCTATTGTTGAACAGCTCTATGCTGACTATGGAAATGTGGAAGTCTTGAAAGTTGATATCGATACCAATCTTGATTTAGCTTCCAAATACAAAATTAGTTCTGTTCCAACTTTAAATTTTTACCATAAGAGTAAATTGATAGATACTGTGAAGGGCGCAGATATCAATAAAATTAGCGAATGTTTTCAGAAATTGAGTAGCTTGGATTCTTCTGCTAAAAGAGCAAGTGCCAGTAATTCCGAAGAAAGCTTGAATAAATTGTCTCTTGTTCAAGAAATTAGGAAATTTGTTCCTTCCAAAGAATTTGATTGTTTAAACACCATTATTGATTATAACGGTTTTGAAGCTATGAATATTCTTTCATTCAACCCAGAGTTCAATTCTGTTAAAAATCTTTTTAGATTACAAAATGATGGAAAGGAAATTACTGATTCTTTATCGTACACAGATGCCGACTCTCAATGTATTTTCTATGTTCCGTTTACCAATACAATTAAACTTTATTCCATCTTATTAAAATTGAGAGATCCAAAGAATGTCAAAGTTGATGATGAATTCAAAGAGAAGAGAGAAATTGATGAAAATGATGACTTGCAAACAGTTGCAGAACTTAAAGTTTGGAAAAATAGAACAAGTAGCATTTCTTTTGATGACGCTACTTTAGATACTCATTTTGATCATTATGAAAGTGTAATTTCTGACAATATCAATGAAGATGGTTGGTATGAAGTTAAGTTCAAATATGTTAAATTTCAAAAAGTGAATAGTGTTAACCTATTCTTTGAAGGTACTGATGAAGACGCGCACACATTAATTGAAAAGATTATCTTTATTGGAATCAGTGGCGAATCAAGAGCTCTCAAGACAATTATTCCGGATGAAGAGTGAATCAATTTATTACAGAAAACTACATTTTTATAGTCAAGGAAATGCTTAACGTTTCCCAGATATTATTTTGGCGTGTATAGAACTAAGCATCAATTATGATCATTAATATCAGGGTTTGGTAAAGATTAGTCACTTTTCACTTCTGTAGGTACATCAGAAAAAACAAAAAAACAAAAAATTCAGCAACTCACATATAAGATATCTAGAAATTGAGTAGTATAAGTTGTAGATCATATTTGTATTTAGATATAGTACGTTGAATTCACTTTGAATACGTTCTTTATTGAGAAAATACTTTGGTTACAAACACTTCTCTGTCTACCTTTATCGATCATTTGGAAATCCAAATTAAGAAAAAAAAAAAAAAAGAGTCTACTTTAAACGCCCGCGACAGATGAGATGAGAAGAATAAAACAGAGTAAAAGAAATTTTTTTTTATTTATATTATTCTCAAAATGTAATAATTGAATAAGGAAAAAAAAAACTTTTTTAGGGAAATATTGTATGTAATCACTTATTTAGTTCACCTTTTCCAATTTATTGTATTAGAAAATTTTCTCAAACTCAAGTAGAAAACTGAATCTGAATCATAAGTATACTGAAAAAATGGCTCGTAAACACAGATCAGCATTATTACCAACCAATATTATTCTTTTACAGAATTTGGTGAAAAGAGATCCTGAATCTTATAAAGAAGAATTTCTTCAACAATACTCTCATTATGAATCATTGAGGGATATCCTTATGGAAAACTCTTCCAGCTTAGAAGAAAATGGTATAGACGAAGAAATAAGAGACTTGATTGGTTTTATCTCCGCAGTTTGTACTTGTTACAAAGAAGAGACCAAAAGATTTCCAGATGAATTAAAGAGTTTATTGAGCAGTCATCACCGTGATTTGAATCCTGATTTAAGAGAAAAGATTATTCAATGTTTAGTCATGTTAAGAAATAGAAATGTTATTACCCCCGAATCGTTGATTCAAACAATATTCCCATTATTATCAGAGTATAGTTCAAGTAATAACAATCCAACAGAGACCAATTCCAAGGCATTAAGAAAACAAATTTTTAATTCTTTAGTTACTTTATTGAAGTCCTTAAACATTGGTACTAAAGCTGCAAGATTGAACAAAACTGTTCAAAATATGTTCCTCAGTGGCTTGAATAAGGACAATGCTTTGTTTGTAACTAAGATTGCTATCAAATTATGGTACTCGAATATTTGGACTGATTCAAGAACTGTTGAAATATTAGTTCAATCTACACTAAACGGTGATTCCAAGGTTGCCACTGCAGGTGCCAGATTTTTTCTTGGTGTAGACAAAGAATTATACGAGAACAAGGAAGATGAAGATGAAGAAGATGTTGACATAAGTCAAATTAAGCATCATATAAAAATCAACAAAAAATCTAAG
Source organism: Saccharomycopsis oosterbeekiorum (assembly GCA_031125405.1). Classification (NCBI taxonomy): domain Eukaryota; kingdom Fungi; phylum Ascomycota; class Saccharomycetes; order Ascoideales; family Saccharomycopsidaceae; genus Saccharomycopsis; species Saccharomycopsis oosterbeekiorum. The sequence continues at coordinate 54,573 of JASTUI010000039.1, forward strand.
AAACAATTCAAAAAATTTGGTAACGCTGTGAAGACTATAAAGAGAAAAAAGAATAAAGGTGATAAGAACGTGGCGTTGAATTTTACAGCAGTTCAATTATTAAGAGATCCACAAGGATTTTCTGAAAAATTGTTTAAGCAGCTCACAACTAGAAAATTCACCATTGAACAACGTATTATTTTCATGAATTTGATCAGTAGAATTGTAGGTGTTAACAAATTACAACTTCTTCCATTTTATTCCTATTTTTTGAAATATTTGACTCCTAAACAACAAGATGTAACTAAAATTCTTGCAGCTTGTGCACAGTCCTCTCATGATTTAGTGCCTCCAGATGCCATTAATATGGTGGTACGTAAAATAGCAGATGAATTTGTCAGCGATGGTGTCTCCACAGAAGTGTGTTCTGCAGGTATCAATTCTATTAGGGAAATCTTGACAAGAGCGCCGCTTGCCATCACCCCTGAATTATTACATGATTTAACCGATTATAATAAATCCAAATCTAAAGCTGTAAATATTGCTGCTAAATCATTGATTTCTCTATACAGAGAAATAGCACCTGAAATGTTGCGTGCCAAGGATCGTGGTAAGGATGCCAGTATGAAATTGCAAGCCGAAAAGATAATGAATAAAAACAAAGAAGTATCTTCTTTGAGATTTGGTGAACAAACTAGTGTTCAAGGTATTCCAGGTATTGAGCTTTTAGATAAATGGAGGGAGGAGCAAGGGTTGGCTATTGACGATGATGGTGAAGGAGATGCATGGGAATTAGTCGAAAAGAAAGAAAACGAAGAAGAAGAAGAAGGAGATGACATTGATGGTGAATGGGTCAATGTTGAAGCTGATAAAGAATATGAGATCAGTGAAGATGATGACGATGAAGATGATGGCGATGACAAAGATGAAGTCATGGATAGTGATAGTGATCTTGAATTATCTGGTGATGAAGATACTTCTAAAAAACCATTTAGTAAAAAGGCTAAAAAGAAGAGAAGAGAGTTACTTGAGAAAGAAGAGAGAAAAGTACAAGGTGATGCACAAGAATCATTTAAGAAACTTGCTGCCAACCGTATTTTAACACCTGCCGATTTTGCCAAATTAGAGGAATTGAAGATGAAAGCAGGTGTTGAGAAGTTGATGGGCCGCAGAGTCAACAATAATGAAGAAGAAGTCGATGCTGATGGTTTGGTGGGATTAGTTAAAAGAAAGCAAAACAAAGAAGAAAGAATTGAAAGTATTAAAGAAGGTAGAGAAGGTAGAGATAATTTTGGATCTAGAAGAGGTAAGATTACTACTCCACATTCAACTACCAATAGAGAAAAGGCTCGTAAGAAGAATTTTATTATGATGATTCACAAGAGACAAGTTTCAGGTAAAGCTAAGAGATCTCTTAGAGATAAACAAAAGGTTTTACAAGCACATATCGTTAAGCAAAAGAAGAGGGGTCATTAAACATGTATATTATTTTTTTCCCTGCTCTTTCTTATCATCTCAAGGCTTTTTTTTTTAGATTTTTGTGTTAACTTTTATTTTACTATAATAGATAATTCTTAATGATATTCATTTATTCAAGACTAGTGTAGAAGTTTTTGTAAGCTATATCCAAATCAAAAGAAAACTGTCGTTTTTCATCATCGGCCAATTCATCATTGACATTCATATTGTTCAACTTCACTAACCATTGAACGAGCTGCTGTCTTCCTTTAAAATCAAGATTTTTTTCAACATCCGCAGATGGTGAATCTTCATCATCACTATCTTCAGGTTCGCCAATGATGCTGTTAATAGCGACTATCAAATCTGACAATAATGGGTATAGTTGGTCTTTTGCTTTATAATCCAACTTCAAAGCGTCCATCAACGTTATGAACGCTCCTGTGGCTTCTGCAACAGCTTTCGAAGAGACGTTACTATTATTGCTGCTATTGTTTACAATAAAACCTTTATTGTTCGCTGCAGCTTCTATACGCCTTATGGCCAAAGGTGTGTTCAACTTGTATTTCGCCGTGAATGTAGGTAAATCAAGAAATTGCTGCTTGATCTCAGGTATTTTCAACAAGGAATTGTACTGGTTTAATAAGCGAAGAACCACTGTTGTATACTGGTCATCAGGGTCCGCAACACCTGAAGAGATGTTACCTTTCAAGTACGATTTCTCGACCTGCTCTAGCACCGTGATAATGGAATATATTTCCAGAAGAGAATCAAGCACCTCCCTATTATACAATGGGGACGAGCTGTCAAATAACGGCACCTCTTTGTTAAGATCTGCCTGCAAGCTGACGGAGGAGGACGACGTGGCCATCAAAGATGGAAGCACCGATCCCACGGGCGCGTACGGCGGCAAAGACATGTTCTCTTGTGTGTATTGCCTTCTTCTGGCTGGTTTTATGTTTGTGAATCAACGATAGCTACTTGGACCAAGCGTCTATGTTGTAGGGACTGAATACTCAGTACATATGACTGAATCACGAACTCGAGAGGAGCGATTCAAGCAAGGTATGGGGGGGGGGGACACATTGCAAGCAAAAGCGAATTCGCCATATTCTGCCGTATGTATCTGTAATATGTACGCGGATAAACCGTATAATATTAACGGACAATCCGTGCGTGTTTCAACCGTCACATGGCACACGCAGGAAAATGCATACCCGATTTCACTCTAAGCGCCGCCACACCACAACACATTTCCTGTGACTACACACAACTGATAAAGCAACCAAGTTGTCCCGCAGATAACCACAACTGTGATACTTTTTTATTTGGGCTATTTCCTTTCTTTTTTTTGGAAAGTTTCCCTTGCAGGTCGCGTGCGCCAATTAGAAAAGCCGTCAAAGATGATATAATATATGTCAATCCGAAAAGGGTTTATTGATTCTGCAGGGATCAGCGAGTCGGTCGCCAAAAACGAGCCAGTTAGTCGCTCAACCACGGGAACCAGAAGGCCAGTGTGGGAAGATATAGGTCAGCGGTTTCCTGCAAAATGGGGCTTTTCTTTTTCTCAGCGTTTCCATCTGTGTAAAGCGACTGCTGCTCTTGGCAAGCCTCGGCAGAAAACAGGCCCGTGAGCGAGCGAGCGAGCTTGCTGAAGATGAAGCATAACCGTTGTTAATCCGGATATGGTTGCAAATCGATGGAAATAGCAGCAGATTGACTGCGAAACTGCTTCTAGAAAATGCAGAAAAAAAAAGGATCAGCACGGTGCAATTATATTACTGTTATGAAGCTGCAGTAAACACACCTGGATTTGGACCAAAAAAAGAAAAAAAAAAAAGTTACAACAAAAAACAGAGAAAGCAAAAAAATGTATTCGCTTTTTTCCGTTCTCTGATCATGTGAAGGGCCATGTATATGTCTCACCCAAAAAAAAGCACGTACAAAAAAAAGTAAAATTAAAAAAAAAAGTAGAAAAAAAGATAATCAAATGAAAGCGCTTATATAATGGTATTTTGTGACTAACGCCCTGCTTTATATCTATATATCCCCTTCTTTTTTTTCTTTACTCTGGTCTCAGGATTCATGTTGATTAGCAATAAAATGGCCAAGATCTGTACTATCTGAACATTACAGCAACAAGAACCAAGTAGACCTTGCCAGCCAGACATCTGATTATATTGTTTAACAACTAGACTCGAATTTATTTTGTTGCCAGTCGGATAGCAAAGATAGACACTGCAAGCATGACAACCACCACAAACGTAAAACTACACCCCATGACGGACGTGTCAAACATTGTCAGCAGCGGACAGTTGGCGGCTTCTTCCACAGACGTTGCGCTCGTTTTGCAGCCAGGTAGCCTATCTAACGGCGCCGTTGCTTCCACGACCGCCAACAGTGTCGACTCCTCCACCTGTGGATTTGACCTGGACACAAACAAGGACTTTGCAGATGCACAGGAAGACGATTTTGACGAAGACAGCTTCTTGGAAGCCGCAAACAACGAGCAGTTTGATGAAGACATGGAGGAGGAACCCAAAGAATACCGCTTTGGCGGGTATCATCCGGTAAACATCAGCGACATCTACGAAAATAAGTATAAGGTCATCCGGAAGCTCGGATGGGGCCATTTCGCTACAGTGTGGCTAGTGGCGATTGTTGATCCTGTTGCAAAAAACCTTGATCCAAACTCCGATTATTCATATGCTGCATTGAAGATCATCAAGAGTGAGTCCAGATATTCCGAAGCTGCTTTGGATGAGATAAAAGTTCTTCAGCATGTGAACAATGGCAGCGATGATCATCCTGGGAAAAAGCACGTTGTAAAATTACTTGATCATTTTATTTTGAGAGGCCCTAACGGAAATCATGTATGCATGGTGTTGGAACTCTTAGGTGAGAACATTCTTTGTTTGACACAGAAATTTAGAAACTTGTTTGATGAGTATAAGAAGATGTGTGAGAAAGAATCTGAGCAGAAAGAAGAACAAGAAGATGAGAGAAGAAATTCTTCCACGCTAGGTGAGGCAAACGAAGAAGGAATATCTCCATCCACAACAAACATTGGGAATCTACAATTACAGACCGACAGCAGCAACACTTTGCGTTTGAAATTGTCTGATAGTATGAGCTTTGGAGATGCTCTCAACAACTTGTTCACTTTGGATAAGGTATTTAAAGATTACCACGGAGGACTTCCTATGTCATTAGTTAAAAGAATCACAAAACAAGTTCTTTTAGCCGTGGATTACTTGCATCGTGATCGTGGTTTGATACATACAGATTTCAAACCTGAAAATATTTTGGTTGAGATTAAAAATGTTGACAAGGTTGTTGATTTTGTTCACCAAGAAGAAAGGAAAAGAAGCTCCGTTCTGAGAACTACAACATGCACTTCAATGACATCAATTGAATCATCTTCAGTCACTCCAATACCTACGAAGATTACATCCAATGAAGATATTGAACCCTTGGAACGTAGTCAAACCTTCAACAATTTCAAACCGAGTAGTACTCCACCTCCGCCAGCTTCTATTAGGCTGAATACTAGATTGTCTATCAATATTCCAACCACACCTGTTAGAGGATCCAAACCTTTACCTTCTCCAATAGTACGTAAATCAAGTATTTGGTCATGCTGCTATGGGGATTCATGTAATGATTCAAGCAGCAGTAACAAGAATATTCACAACAATAGTAGTAACAACACCAGAAAACTGAGTGTTACTTCAAGTGAGCAGAGTAACTGCTTTGATGTTGGTTATGAAAGGGCTAGATCATCTATTAGTACCACGTCAAACCTGATCAATATTTCTGAGCTGGATAATTCATGTAAAAATAATAACGGCAACAGTGAAACAAATTCAGTGATTAATAACCAACAATTTGGCAGTGCTGAATATTACCCCAATAGGAAAAAGTCGCAATTATCTGAACAATTGAGTTTTTTGAAGTTGAAAGATGTGAATTTTGGCAGACCTGTCAAAGCAGGAGAAAAGGAAGAAAAAGTAAATAAAAGCGAAAAGCAAAAGAGCAATAATAATGGTATCGAGGAGACTGCAAAGAATAAAGACAAAAATAAGGAATTAGATGACGATGACTTGGAAGAGTTGGATCAATTTATTTCTGTAAAAGTAGCAGATTTGGGAAATGCATGTTATTATGATAAACACTTTTCTGATTTTATCCAGACCCGCGAATACAGATCTCCAGAAGTTATCTTAAAAACAGAATGGGGATGCTCAGCTGATATTTGGTCATTAGGATGTATTGTATTTGAATTAATTACTGGAGATTATTTGTTTAAACCTAGAGTAAAAAGTATGCCTAAGAAATACAAGTTTGATGCTCAAAGATTGAAAGATATTGATCATTTATCTAAGATCATCGGAGCATTAGTAGATTATAAGTATTTCAAGAATAAAATTGACTGTTATGATTATTATGATAAATATTTTTTTGATGAAAATGAACAAGAGTTGTTTGAGGTTGATATTTCGAAATTACCAGAATCTCCACCTGAAAATTTTGACATAATGAAAATGCAAAATGTTGATGAGAATACGTATAATTATACAAAAGGAAACAGGTTCGGTCCTTTTTTGATACCTATTAACATGTATTCAAAATCTCGATACGCCAAGAAATTATTTGATGAATCGTTGAGAAATCTAGTGTTTCTCTACCAACAATATGCTGAAAAAGAAAAAGAATATAAGTTTGAGCAAAAACAACAAGATAACAAAGAGAAAGTCACTGCTGTTGCGCCGTACAAGATTCATTTTGAACCTTTGTATGATATTTTTCTCGAAGAGTATCATATAGTAGCACAAGAAGCTTATGAAATTTGTGATTTTTTGTTAAGAATGTTGGAGATTAATCCAAGGTACAGAGAAGATGCTGGATCTTTGAGTAACCATGAATGGTTGGACTTGGATGAAGAGATGGCAGTAAATGGAGAAATAGAAGATTTAAAGATTGATCGAAAGCCAGGATTGAACGGTCAAGATATTCTTGGATGGTTCTATGAGTATGAGCCTAGGACTTCGTCAAGGTTTGCCATTTGAGAGGAAGATGGTAAAAAAAGAAAAGAGAAAAAAATGGCTTATCCTTTGGAATATATCATATGTATCCCACCATGGATGATAGTTACTATGGAGGGAGATTTGTTATTATACTTACTAGTATATTATATTATATTTTTAATTTCTTTTTGAAAGTTATTTCATTATTATTTATTATTCTATTTTTATTTGTGGGTATTAGTTTATTTTTATTATATTTTATGTGATTCTATATGTTTCGTTACGCTTATTTTTATATATTTTTGATTCAATTATACATGTTTTTATATTTATGAAAGTGTTTCTTTTAGGCAAAAGCATCAAAATGAATTTTGTAAATATGTATCCATGTAAATTGTCAAATTATTATATAATAATATTGAATAAACCTGCTGCACTTTGAGTCTAGTTGCATCAATTCTTTTGCTTCACATCAAATTATTTTTTCAAAAATTTTGTCGCACTAGGGAAACGTATTATCAGAAAGGTTTCTTTCATAAATTTGACTGTTGGTTCTTAATATGTATTTAAATTAAGAAGAATATTTAATGATGAGCAAACGATTTCTAAAACAATTACATCTCTTCTAGCCATATGAATAACTAGTTGTATATATATTATCATAGAAATCTTGATAAGCATTATGATGAACGAAAGAAAGAAGTAATTGAAAAACGAACATGATTTAGTTTTCAGGTCATGCAATCCTTTTATCTAAAAAGAGAGATATGTCATAATAATTGTGTCAAAAATTTTTGGTATATCGCACAGCTAACACGCAAATAATAGGTATAAAAAAAAGATAAACGTTGCCGCATGTCTCCATGTAACCATGTCAACACCGAACGAAGATGGGATAGACCAGGATAGGCTGTACCTCATAGTCTTCATCATCATATGTTTATCACCTGTAAAAGAAGAACAAACATATCAGTAGAACCCATAAAGAACTTAAAAAGTTAATACAATTTGATTTAGAATTATTAAATGAAGCTACTTTCTAATGAAATTCACTTTACGCCATGGATCACCAAAGCATTAGGTTAACAAATCAACCAAATGAGAGATTAATTGGTATTCGTGAAATGATCTAACTCTGAATAAAGAAATTTAAAATCTTTTCAGTGCTAGGAAGTCAGTGTTTATTTTACTTTAGGCAAGGGCAAAAATCGGATTTTCAACTAGATTTTGATGAAGAAATAAGGGATACTGATTAAGCTAATTATCAGCATGAAAATAAATTTGCACCACAAAAAAGCTAACCAAAATTAATGATACCAATAAAAGTACAATGGATAACATATCAGCTCTTGCTAACTCAAATCACGGTAATTTAGAATTTAAAACTTTAAAGATAGCTTGAAATTCAAGAAGGAGTTCCTTTTAATTGATATTACCATTTAAATTAAGCACAGTAAAGCTTTGAAAATATGGGCGACAGTGTACTAGATATCACAAATGGATTAGAATTAAAAGAAAATGTGGGAATAAGAGCGAGATCGTTAATTACAATATTAATAATCAGAAATTTCCAAAACGATATATAGAATTGTTTTTTCTACTTTTATTATTGTGATAATAAGGATTTTAAATAAAACTTAAGAATTGAATGTTATAGTTATTTATAATTGTTTTTAGAAAAAAGATATTTTTAAATGATGAAAAGCAAACTATGTTAGGAAAATAAAAGCTCGAAAAAATGGAAGAAAAACAAAGTCTGAGAATTACTGATCCTTGATGAAAGCTTTAGAGCTAAGATGAGCCTTCTTGCACATCTTTCTGAAAATACCATCGGCATTATATAGTTTCATTGGTTCATCAAATTGCGCAAGAGCACCTTGATCCAAAACCATGATTCTATCAAACTTGGAGATAGTATTCAATCTATGAGCAATACATAATATTGTACAGTCAGCAAATTCAGTTCTAATAGTTTCATTAATGAAAGAGTCAGTTTCATAATCAACAGAAGAGGTGGCTTCATCTAAAATTAAAACCTTGGTTTCGCGAGACAATGCTCTTGCTAAAGCAATCAACTGCCTTTCACCCAAAGAGAAGTTTGTTCCTTCCTCTTCGACTTGTTGATCTAAATGAAACTTGTGTAATGTATCCATCGATTTTTCACCTTCTTGTAATTTTTGAGCTTTGACAGCTTCATAAACATCTGATTTAATTAAACCACCTCTTTTTAAAGCAACCCAAAGTTCTTCGTCAGATTTAGAACCAAATGGTTCCAAATTCTCTCTGATAGTACCTTTGAATAAAACAGGGTCTTGTGGAATAATACATAATTTGGATCTTAAATCATTTAAACCTAAAGTAGAAATATCAATACCGTCTATGAAAATGGAACCTTGGTCCAATTCAGACAACCTATACAAAGCAGTCATTAATGAAGACTTACCAGCTCCAGTTCTACCACAAATACCAACTTTTTCACCCCCCTTAATATTCAAATCTAGATTTTTTAAAACCAAACTCAATTCAGCCCTGTATCTCATAGAAACATTGTTAAACGTTATAGCACCATTTTGTGGCCAAGATGGTTCAGGTTTGGTTTCTGAGATCTCATATGGTTTTTCTTGAACTAAATCATCAGCATAATATAATAACCTTTCAGCACTATTCATTTCGTTTTCAACTGTAGCCAAAGACATGACAACCAAAGATAAAACACCGGAACTTTCTAAAAGATAGGAAAGCAATAAGCCAACAGTAGAAGCACTAATATGAAATTGTCTAGTGACACAAAGAATACAAACGATAAATGAAATAACAGAAGCCAAACAATCACCATAGAAAGAGACAAGTCTTAGAGCAGAACTTACAAGGAATGATACCGAATTCATTTGATTTATATGGTAATCGGTGTTTTCTATGAATAAGTGTTCCACATTGAAAGCTTTAATTGTAGTGGCACCAGTTAAAATCTCATTAAGGCCATTGTAGATAAATGATCTATCAACGGCTTCTAATCTCTTAATCTCTCTAGCCGATGCTTGATAATAAGAGACCAAACAGACGAAAAGCATAATAGCTACTGGATAAACAATCGCAATCCATGGCAAATAAACAATACAAAGAATGTAAACACCAATCATAAAACCTGCATTGTATAATAAAAACCTAACTTGTTCACACAATTCATTATCCAAAGAATTAGTATCCTTAGTAAATCTATTCAAAATTCTGCCCATTGGCGTGGAATCAATATAAGACATTGGAGCATGAAGAATCTTATGCATAGCTTTCAAATTCAATTGTTTGGAACAAGAAATAATCAAATAACAATTCAAACCAAAACAAACAACAAAAAAGCCAAAAGTAACAAAACAAATCAACAAATAGTAGTTTTGGTAAAAAGATAAACTTCTTTTGAATTTATCAGCAGTCCAAAAAGATAACCAAACATTGGTGAAGATTAAACCAAACATTCCTAAAGTAAACGAGAAGAAATATAAAAAAACAGCAACCGAAGAAAATCTACCAAAACCTGCTTCGATAAACCCTTTATAAACATTCCAAGATGTGGAGTTAATGGCTCTTTCTTCGTCCCTAACCAATCTGCCTTGCTCAACTTTATCATTCAAGTTAACAATATCAGGAATCGTAGCACCAAAAGCAGATTCTTTCTCAAGTTTCTCAAGTTTCTCAAGTTTTTCAAAATCCTCGTCTTCTTCTTGTTCTTGGTGGTTTTCATTTCTGGATTCATAAGAAAAATCGACCAATTTCTTGAATTCTGGGACCTTTTCACTCAATTCTTGAACAGAACCAACAATTGTATTACCATTTTCATTCAAATAAATAACCCTGTCAGCATAGCGAACTAAACTTAATTGGTGTGTAGCCAATAATCTGGTTTTATCTTTCAAGTAACCAAGTAAACATTCTGTAAAAATTTTCTTACCAACTCTGGCATCAACAGCACTTAAAATGTCATCCATTAAAATAATATTTTGATTATTGTAAACAGCTCTTGCAAGATTAATACGGGCCTTTTGACCACCAGATAATGTGATTCCTCTTTCCCCAATTTCAGTTTGATCACCACCAGCCATCATATCAATATCATCTTGTAAACAACAGACTCCTACAACTTCGTTATATCTTCTCTCATCATAGGATTCACCAAATAGAATATTTTGTCTAACTGTTGCATTTTGAACCCACGGCGTTCCACATAATAATAGTCTATCATTAACGGATAAACCACCAGAAGCCTTCTTCATAAAACCAGCTAATGCACTTAGCAAGGAAGATTTCCCAAAACCAATAGAACCAGTGATAATGACAAATTCACCTTTCTTGATATCAAAACTGATGTCTTGCAAACCCTTAAAACTACTTATATCTTGTTTAGATTTGAAAGTTTTTTTTTTATCCATATCACTCTTCTCACCCTTATTCTTATTCTTGCCTTTTTTTTTCTTATTTTTGCTATCTTTGTCATCATCATCATCTATTTCGATAGCTTCCCATTTAAAACTAGCATTCTTGAGTTGAATAGCCATTTCAGGGTCAACAACCAATCCAGCATTTTTCTTATCTTTTGCTTCTTCTTCTTTGGTCAGTTGCTTCTCAGTACCAGATTGTAAGACTTCGGCAAAAGAAACTAAAGACGCGTAAGCATCAGCAGAAGTACCCAAAGAAAGAGGAATAAAAAAAAATTGATAAGCCAAAGCAGTAACCCAAGAGACAGAAGAAAATACTTCAGCAGGAGATCTATGAGGATTAATTCTGTAAACTACAATGAACATAATAACATTACTGATACTTGGTAACCAAGAAACAAGAGCGCTAATGACAGCTTTAATATAATTAAGAGCAAAAGTGTACTTAACTTCTTCCTCACGAAGTTCAGCAATACTTTTGAAATAAGGTTCTTCCCAACCATAAAACTTGATCATTTTGGCAGCACTTAAAACTTCTCTGATCATTGAGACTCTTCTGCTAGTAGCAGAATTTGCTTTAAATCTGTATTTGACAATACCTACAAAGGCTATCACGAAAAACATAAGAAGAGAAATAATAATAGCTAAAGAGACCAAAGCAGCAGCACCAATGTTAACAATTAACAAAGCAATAATGATAGCACAAGGAATAGGGAAGGTGATGAGCATAGGAAGAAATTGCATTGCAATTTCAATTTTTGCTAAATCGCTAGTCAATAAACTCGTAATTTTACCGCTTGGAAATTTTTGCTTTGCCTTAGCACTCATCTCAAAAGAGTGGTTGATCATATATTTGGTGAGCAGCCCTTTAATTTTCGCACCACAAATTATACTAAAATTAAAACAATGGTTGATGGTTAAACTGCTGACAATCATTAAAATTGCCATAGTGAAAGTATAACCGATACCTTCATTAACACGTAAGCTTGGATCTTGAATTTTAGCTTCGACAAATTCGATTAATTTTTTGGTAACCAAAGGATTCAAACTAAGAGTCACATCATATAAAACTTTAACAAAAATAGCAGATAGAAGGTCATATTTGTAAGTTTTGAAAAGAGCCACAGTGACAGTCAAACCGGAATAAGCAGACTGTTCCAACTCTTCTTCGGTTAATTCAGGATTCATTTTCAAAGCATGGTCCCTTCTCTTCTTTGCAGACAGATCCATGTATGCGGAAAAGGCTTTATCGTAAGCTTCAACTCGCACATTATTTGGAAGGGCAAACATGTCTTCATTCTGTAAAGTTCTTTTATAGCCGACATTAAGAAGCGGAATTAAGTAGGTAAAGAAGACATACGACACAGGATTACTTAGGCCTGGCCAAACTTTCTTTTCGGTTACATCTGGAACAGGAGGAATGTTCTTGGAAAGAAGCGGTGACAACAAATGACGCTGGAGCTTAGGTACAGTCTTTTCATTTTTTTCAAGATCACCATGTTCTTTAGACGATATTGAGGAAGTCGACATTTTTTTATTGTTTGGTAAACTTTGTTTGTTTCCTTTTCTGTCTGTTCCTATAATATTGTCTTTCTGCTTTTTTGAAAATCTAGATATATCCGCAGCAACTTTATCAGGGCAAGTCCAATACACTGCTCTTTTTTCTCTATTCTTTGTATCAGCTATCTTTGGGACAGCTTGCAAAAATATATTGATTTAGGATAAAAAAGAATGATTGATGCCAAATTAAAACAAATTACCCGAACAAATCGGATATATGATTTACTTTAAAAACATTTAAAAAAAAAAATAGAAAAGAGACAAATTTAGTAGTTTAAAGGAAGAGACAATAAGGTATGTTCCTCTTTTAAACTTTTGAGAACCTGGATGTATATATGCGGATCTATTTCTATTTTTATTTTTTATTTTTTTTCCTTCCTTTCCCGCACTGACTATAATAGACTGTTGTCGGTTTCTGCAGCCTCATCCCTTGGCCTTTATTGGGTCCTACCTAGATACAGCCACGCAAGTAGCATCTCCTAAAACGCACTTCCAGTACTTTGTGGGACTGGGCACATAATATACTGCTGCTTGCTTCTTTATCTGTAATTGGAAGGGTTCTTTTGGTATGGAAGAGTAGAGAATGCCAGCAGCAGCCGATTCGTCACATCTAAATTAGATCTACCCTATACTATTTGATGAGCATACAATGCAGTGACAGACACCATATCCGCGGTTTTGAAAGAATATACCCCAATCGGTGAAGCACGATCTCTTTACAGATAGAGTAAGAATATCCGTAAGAAGAATCACAAAAGGCTTTCATGGTAACAATAACGAATTTAATAGGGAAAGATTCCCAAAATAATAATGATAATAATAAATATAGAATCAGAAACGCAGTAAATCCTAAGCAAAACTTAAGTTTTCAATCAATTGAGACCAAATATCACTAACTATAAAGAGCGTCGTTGATTAACTGAAAATTCGAAAATGTGACAGATTAAAATTTGGAACCTATTTAGGCACTAAGCGGAAATTGACTAAGATCCTAGGATAGTCGTCAGTTAAACAATTGATTAAATATGAAAAAAATTTACTTTACAAAAATGATTTGTAATGATTTGTAATGATTTGAATATTTGTTTACTAATATATTCGTACTTTAAATGGAACACGTTAGTGCGGGATTCGCAGTAGATTTTTTGGTTATATTGATTTAGCCTTTCATCTAAATTCACGGTGGTTACATCACCAAATAAAATAATAATAACAATAATGAAACTAATAATAATGGTAACGCAACTTGAGACCTGAAATAACTCCTTCTAATTAAAGCTTCATTATTATTAACCATTATAACAACAATATGGAGGAAAGGAATGTAATAGATGGTGATAATGAATCAAAAGTAGGATACCAAAGATATTTTGAAACAAAACTCGTCTTTTTTTTTTTTTTTGACAGATTCCTTAATTCATAAAGCTACAAAACAATGCAAATTAGAGAATTTTTCTATTAGTTTATCACGTAGTCGAAATTAATTAACATAATGAAAAACTGTCGTAACCAAATTATCACAGCAATGCCGGACAACTGGAAATCTGTAAGTTATGAAAAAATTTGAAACATGAGTGTCAATGATCAGACAACTTGACTACAAAACAACTATTCTGATTAATCTCACTATTTGGTGAAAGCTAAAGAAAAAAAAGAGAATTACTACCTTGGTGATGTATCAACTTGTTGATCAAAAAAATTGATGATTGAATTTGTGGAGAAGAAGAAATGCAATAAAAGCGTACTACAATAACAGCAAATACTGTGACAATAGCAATACGGTCATACGGATAGGTATCCAAAACTAAAAGAAACAACGAAAGATGACCCCGGCTCAGAAATTATCAAAAAGCGTAGACTATACTGACAATAACAATATGTGAAACGGTTTTTGAACAACTACCATGCCAAAGGAATCCAAGTGGGGTGGCACGAGGGGCAGAAGGATGCATGCTGAGGGGTATCTTTTTTTTTATCGGAGGAAGAAAGATATTTTTTTCAGAGATCGAAATAAGTGGCAAGCATTTACCAAAGATGGAGGTGCGAGGTCCATGGTTGCCCCGCTCTCAAAGATACGTAAAAAAAAACATCGCTCTTGAACTGGATAAAATGAATATGTATTAATTTAAGAAAATTTTTTTACCGGTAATAATAAACAATAATAAACAATAATAAATACATTTTGTTGAACATCAAAAAATTTTTGTTTGTTTAAAATTAAAATTGTTGGGTAGTAAGTAATAAATATAGGCGAAAAATGAAATGAATAAATAAATAAGTAAATGCTGTAGTATAGTAACGCAGAAGTTAAACACCGTGCGGGTTAATCAAGGGTAATTAACAAGTGTTAATTCATTATTTGTATATAAATACAGTATTTCATTACGTATGGAACAACCAATGTCAAATTAAAAGAACAAAAAGCAGGCATGCAAGAATGAATTGAGAACAGCTTGCTCCGTTTCTTTTGCTGTATTTTTAGGAGAACGAAAATTGATGCAAACAATGATTCAATGATTCAAATATCTTAAGTAGAGTAGTACTTTCAATTTTCATAATTGGGCCATCTAGCAGTAACTCAGCGCTTCGATAGTTTTATTTGTTTTCGTTTTACTGCGCAGTTCCGGGCAGCGGGCTCCTCCACTAGTAATCAAACACTGTAAATCGGAAACCTAAGAAATTTACTTGTTACTCCATATTTCGCACAACCGTGCACATGTATATTTTCTTACTGTATTCGGTACAAAACAGTACAACAGTGGTATTATTAATTAAAATCCCAATGAGAAAATATACACTCGTCAGTGAAATTGTTGGATTTTTTCTATTTTTTTTTTTCGGCAATAATTAATTAGTTACCCCATTATTTTATTTTTCATCATTTTGAAATATTCTCTTCTTTCCGATTTTCTTTTTTGGCTATGTTAAAAAATATCATATATATTTTTCTTTATTTATTTTTTAGGTATAAATACTAATCCATTTCCTTCTTATATTTTTTATCTCAAACTATAAATTCTTTGTCTTCTCTTCTACTTCCCATAGTTTCATTTTTAAAGAAGATCATTCTCTATATTACTCATACTCAATTACAATTTAAACATGTCTCTCTTCAAAGAAATTACTTTCCCAAACGGCCACAAATACACTCAACCAACTGGTTTATTCATTAATAACGAATTTGTTGCTGCTAAATCTGGCAAAACTTTCAAATCCATTTCTCCTTCTACTGAAGAAGTGATCTGCGAAGTTGAAGAAGCTGATGCCGAGGATGTTAAAATCGCAGTTGCTGCTGCCTCTGAAGCTTTCAAGACTTGGAAAGAATCTGATCCAACTCTTAGATCTTCTTTATTATTAAAATTAGCCGATCTTTTTGAAAAACACAAGGAAACTTTGGCAGAAATCGAATCCTTAGATAACGGTAAGTCTCTTTTCTGTGCCAAATATGATGTTGAATTGGTCATCAATTATGTCAGATCTACTGCTGGTTGGGCTGATAAAATCGATGGTAGAACTATTGAGACAGGTAAAGACCATTTCACTTACACAAGAAGAGAACCTTTGGGTGTAGTTGGTCAAATTATACCATGGAATTTCCCATTATTAATGTGGTCTTGGAAGATTGCCCCGGCTGTTGTCACAGGTAATTGTTGTGTTTTGAAACCAGCTTCCCCAACCCCATTATCTGCTTTGTACGCCGCTAAATTAGTTCAAGAAGCTGGTTTCCCCGCTGGTGTTATTAACATCATTCCAGGTTCTGGTAGAAAATGTGGCAATGCCATTATTGAACATCCTAAGGTAAAGAAAATTGCTTTTACCGGTTCCACAGATGTCGGCATCGATATCGCCATTAACAGTGCTAAAAATGGTTTAAAGAAAGTCACTTTGGAATTAGGCGGTAAATCTCCAAATATTGTGTTCAATGATTGTGATGTTGCCAAGACGGTTCAAAATTTGATTGTTGGTATATTTTTCAACTCTGGTGAAGTTTGTTGTGCTGGCTCTAGAATTTACATTCAAGCTGGTATTTATGATAAGGTCGTCAGTGCTTTTAAAGAAGAAGTTGAAAAAATTAAGGTTGGTAACCCATTTGAAGAAGGAGTTTTCCAAGGTGCTCAAACTACTGAAGATCAATTACAAACTGTCATGTCTTTCATTGCCAGCGGTGAGGAACAAGGTGCTAAGATTTTAACTGGTGGTAAAAGATGTGGTACAAAAGGATACTTTGTTAAACCGACTGTGTTTGTTGACGTTAAAGAGGATATGAAGATTGTCAAGGAAGAAATCTTCGGTCCCGTCGTTACCATTTCTAAGTTTGAAACTGTCAAAGATGTTATCCAAATGGCAAACAACTCTGACTTTGGTTTAGCTGCCGGTATACACACCAAGGATGTTAATAAAGCCCTTGCTGTTTCCAAGTTAGTTGAAGCTGGTACTGTGTGGGTCAACACTTATAATGATTTCCATCACGCTGTTCCATTTGGTGGTTACAAAGAATCCGGTATCGGTAGAGAAATGGGTTCTGAAGCTTTGGATAACTACACCCAAGTTAAAGCTGTCAGATGCAAGCTTGATTTATCTGAAATTGAAGCTTAAGTTCTGTTATTTCAGCTTCTCCTTTTCAGTTGTTTATGATTAAATTAATGTCCCCTAGTTAGTATGCCTTGACTGTGCATGAATATAATATATATTTTTTTCCATTTGGTTTGAGAATTATCATTATTACAGTAAAACAGTCAATTACGGCTTATGGCTTAAAAATTAGTTTCTTTTTATAATATATATATAATGGTTATTGATCGATGCAGTTGTGCGAGTTGTGTGATTTGCTTTTTCGTGTTACGCGTTAGCAGTAGAGCTGTTCCTGTCGAGTAGATCCATTTAGTATCAAAATCATAATCACGTTTAAAACTTAATCTTGAACATGAACAAATGACCAAATGAATATTATTGTAATATAACCTTCGTAACTTCCAAAATTATTTATCAACAATCCTCTAACAATGCATTAATGCTCACTAAATTTTAATAGTGTTGTGATCATCCTGATTACGTGAGCTCATAAAACCGGTGACCACATAGCTAATGTTTTTTCTTAGTAAGAAAAATACCTACTACACTTTTATTTTTGTAGACCAAAGAGTTAAGTCCACGACTACCAAATATTTCATACCATTCATATATTAGTGATTACTTGCCAAATATATTTATTTATTTCAATATACAATATATACAAGCTGGAAGGAAATTTGGAGCAAAGAGAAACAAACTAATCATTTGTCATTTATAAACCATTCATTTTCTTGGTCAAAAGTTCATTCTGTTCTTGAAATCTAGCACCAACTCTTTCAGAATATTTAAGAAATTTTTCAGTACATTTCAATACGCATCCTTCTTCTTTGGAAGTTAAATTTTTAGAAGTAAAATCATTGACACAATCACTGAAACATCTTTGAACTAAATCAGAGTATAACTAAAAATAGTTGTTAGTAAAATTAAGCCTTTTTTTAATGCAATAGCTATTCATTATTCAACCACTTATAGACTAAACTATCATTCACTATTGAATAATTCTATTCACTTCATTTTGATAACCAATGAGATATATACATACACGCATGAAATCCTTCATTTGTTTTTGCTCAACGAGCTTTTGAAATTCTTGCTGTTCTTTGCCGTTTAATTGATCCATCCTGATTCTGTAATTTGAAGCGTATTATAAGAAAAGATTGATGTATTTGTATTAATATTATTCAGAGAATTGATTATTGATACTTGCTAGATAGCTCAAAATCAACTAATTATATCAATAGCTGTGAAAAAAAAAAATTGGCGTTAACCGTCGAAAAACAAAAAAATTTTCTCACTTTTCATTCTTCTTGCTTTTTGTTGCCTCCTAGTAAAAGATTAATAAACCATCGCTCGTAATTGCATAGTTTTTTCAGACAGGACATTTGCGATCGAGTACAAATGAATCACCGAGAGATGTCGGTAATAATAATGATAATGAATTAATCATTTCTTTTTTATTGAAACCCAGCTTTTGAGTAAAATATAACGAGTATAAATAACATATAATAGAAGTTAATCCTAACGCAAACAAAATGTCTTTGATTTCCTTATCGTATGCTCAAAGAGCTGAAAAAACGAAGAACCCATTAGTTAAAAAATTATTCACTATTATGGAAGAAAAAAAGACAAATTTATGTGCTTCGGTAGATGTTACTACTACGACTGAATTCCTCAAATTAATCAACACATTAGGTCCATACATCTGTGTTGTAAAAACTCATATTGATATCATCAGTGATTTCACGTACAATGGGACAATCTTACCTTTGTTAGACTTAAAAAAAAAACATAACTTTTTGATTTTTGAGGATCGAAAGTTTGCAGATATCGGAAACACCGTCAAATTGCAATACTCTTCAGGTGTTTACAAGATTAGTAGCTGGGCAGACATCACTAATGCGCATGGTGTCACTGGTCCAGGTATTGTTGGCGGCTTGAAATCTGCTGCTCAAGAAACTACTGATGAACCTAGGGGTTTGTTAATGTTAGCAGAACTTTCATCCAAAGGATCTATCGCTAAAGGTGAATACACTAGACAAACTATCGAAATTGCGAAAACTGATAAAGAATTCGTGGTTGGGTTTATTGCACAGCATAGTATTCCACCAAGTTCTGAAGACGAAGATTGGGTCGTCATGACACCAGGTGTTGGCCTAGATGATAAAGGGGACACCTTGGGTCAACAATACAGACCTGTATCTGAAGTTATTGAAAAAGAAAGATGTGATATTATTATTGTAGGAAGAGGCCTATTTGGTAAAGGTAGAGATCCAAATGTTGAAGGTGCCAGATACCAAAAATCCGGTTGGGAATCTTACTTGAACAGAATTAAATGAATTAAATATAAATTGTTTTTTTTTCTGTAAAAAGCAGAATGAAATACAGAAAATTAAATAAATATCTTCATTTGTAAACTTTGGAAAATTGGTCAAATACAGATTCAATTTTCACTTGCTGTTCTATTATTCCATTATTGGAAACTTTATTTCTTGTCACTTTAAAATAAATACCCCCAAGTATCATCAATTTCAAATTCTTTGAATTCAACACAAAATCTCTCATAGAGTTAGTGTCTAATAAACAATGCAATATCAAATTAATAACTAGATCCACAGATTCTCCAAGAATGGAAATATCATCATGTAGCTCAATACTATTAGGAACCGTTCGTAATAAATCCAAATTTGAAGTCAAATTATTTATTCCAGTTCCTAACCTTTGTCTTAAACTATGAATAATGGTAAAAAACGTGAAAAAATATTCAACATCCAAACTATCATGTAACATAAAAAAATCTTTTTCTTTGAAATTATCCATGATTCTCTGAATCTCAAATTGTTTTTCATTTTCATTTGACAGCGTTGAGAACATTTTGGATACTTCAAAAAATAATCTTCTACTTTTATGACAATTGGAACAATTACAATTATTAAGAAAATTAGAGAAGTTTTCACCCAAATAAACATTGAAAATGTAAAAGAAATCAGGGATGACCAAAGTTTGTAAATTTGATAATTGTTGCAATTTGGTAAATAATGGAGTATATGAATCATAATTAACATTCACATTTATAAATCTATTATAAGCAGGCGAATGGAAATCGTTTAGACTAATGTAAAGGTATTTCAAATTTTGAAATTTTATTAAAACATTCTCAACAAATAAACAGTATTGTTCATTGATTTTATTATTCTCTTCAGTGAAAACCAAAGAAAACTTTTCAATGAATCTGAAATTATTATTAGTAATAGATTCATCTATTTGCTGAACACATTTTTTTTGATTTTTGAAGTAAGTGAAACTGTCATATTGCTTATTGAAACTGTGCTTGCTCCAATCGTTCATGAATTCGAGTAAACAATAGTCATTAGTGTCACATCTGTATTTAATTTCTAAGTTTTGTAAGGACAAAAAATTAATATATCTTGACAAGTTGCTAAAAGTGACTAAGTTTTTTTGAAATTGAGAATGACCTGAATGAATAGATAAAGATTCTAGATTCATTTTCTTTAAAATAGTTTTATGCTCTGTAAATGCATTGTCCAATAACTGAAAAAACTTATTTGTAATATTTGGTGTGTTCAAATGTAGACTAATTAAATTATTGATAAATAAAGGTAGTTCATGATCTCCGTTGATTCTTTTGAAACTTGTATCATAAAATCGAGAACCACTACTATTTCTATACAATGCAAGATGTGTTGTATTACCCACGATATCATCAAGATCCTGTATGGTGCACAATTGTGTGTAATTCATTACCTTGACTAGCTTTTGCTGTTGATTGTCATATCTAAGATTAAAATATCCGCTATTCATATTGTTATTATGATAACTATAACTATTTGGAGTACCGTCATTCTCATAAAAGTCACCATTTCTAAGTCCATTGGAGTTCAAAAAATCATTACATTCATTGAAATATTTCAAGTTTGCATAGTTGTGAATGATGACAGGGATATTCGTAGCTGAAAAAAGTTGAATCAAAGTCTTAAATTGTTCACGATAATTATCAAGAGACAAAGAATCTATTTTGAAATGAATGCATTGGATGAATTGAGTGACCAAATTATTATTGTTGACAATTGTTTTCAAAAACAAGAATAACTTGTCAACTGGCAAAAATGTAAGATTATTATTAATATTTATTTTGTATGACTGGATCACATTTAAATAATGCTTTTTATCTGAACTTAGATCAGAAATTTGTATATTTCTGTAGAGTTTCTCATTGACAAACGGTTCAAGTCTTGAGTTTGCAAGTTTCAAACTGATTAAGTCTGACTGTGAAGTTATATTAGAGATTATTAGCGAGATCAAATCCAGTGGTAAATCAAGGATAGTTCGAACATTGCAATAAAGACGATCCTCATTACGCACCAAACTGGAGAGATTATTTTTATTGAGTATACTATTCAAATTTTTGACTCTGATTTTTCTTGGAAAAGAAAAATTGGAACCAGCATTAACACCGTTTCCTATAGCGCTGCTATCAAAATTGCAGCTATGATAGTTGTATATAGAGGCGTTATTGTTGCTGTTAGTGCTACCGCTGCTGCTAGTATAGCGGTTACAAGAATTAATACTGATTCCACTCGACATTCGTTTTCAAACGTTATTTATGTTATAAATTAGACTATAGTATGAAAGAATTTAAAGGAAAGAAAAAGAAAATTTTAATAATAGGGAAAAAATATGAAAGAAAAAAAAAAAGATTATGGAAGTATTTATATATCCACACATCAGAATTACAAGGTTTGGACATTAATTTCTTCTATATTTACACATAGCGTATCCTCAAAGTGGGGGCGGGAAGTTCTGGTAAGCAGAGCCAAGAATAAACCCCACAGATCCTGTGATCGGCATATCCTTGTCGAAAACAAGCTAACGACACACAAAAATGTGTTTACGTATTCCTTTTTTTTTTTTCACTTTCAGATGCTGATAATAGGTGACTCCGAAAAGCAGCTGATCATTCAATAAAGAGAACACAATAAATAAAACGTCGTTTTATTCAGTGAGTCATCATTCATCAAGTTATTTGCTCATGTTGCTCCAGCAAAAGTTTTTTCAACTCAGTATTCAGTGTGGAGAGATCTCCAGTCTGGACGGCCATTTGACAGCTCTGAGAAAAGTGTTAACTGGGGCGGATAGCTTAAAAAATAACAGTTAATTGATGCCGTTTTCCCGAGGGATCTATGTGTGTGTGTGTGTTTAGGACCAAGAAAAAGAAACATTCTAGTCATCCAATACGTATTTCATTAAGTCAGCGCCTATTTCCATTATTTATCTCAAGATCTAGTTGTTATTAAATCTAGACATATAGCAAGCTATTGCTATGACTAATTTTCAAAGGAGGGAATCGGGCTTTGGAAATTATCAGAGGTTATATCCAAGATCGGCAACTCCATCTTCTTCATTTTTTTGTTTTCTTTGAATTTCTTATTAGCACCTGATGCAGATGATGAGAACACGAAACGAACAATCAAAGAAAATATAAACATACAGTCCTTACTGACAGCTTACAAACGCTTACATCCCACGTAATTTAGAACTTCAGGTGATTCTTGCTTTTATATATGTCTATTTAGTGTACAAATACCGGATAAAGCTCCACAATCCACATGGTTTACAACAGAAGTAGTTTCTTTATATTTAGACGAAGCAAACTACCACTGTGTTCCTCCCTGTCTTTAATTTCCTCTTCTTCTATTTTTTCACCATGCATAATATTTTCCCAGCTGATGAAAAACTCATTCTCATAAAATTCAATCATGTCAAACTGTTTCAATCTCTTTGCTGTTTGATAAAGGTTTCTCATTGTTGCTAAATCAATCCGGTGGTCTTTATCTAAATATAAATCGAAAGCATTATACTTTTTTTCTTTTTCATCGTCATTTGCAGCGTTCATCACTTTTTCTCTTTGTTGTTTCATCCTATCAAAAACTCCAATCTCATTTACTGCAGGTTGTGATCTTACATTTTGTTCGCTGTTTCGCTTCAAATGATTAAAAATCTCTAATTTGATGATATCATCCTTATTGAAGAAATTATTATATCTCTTTGCAAATGTCTTTCGATCTGAGACGAACAAATTACTGATCTCAGTAACATATCTCAAGGTTATAGGTCTAATATAAATAGTCTCTATTAAATTCTTTGCCCAATTGAATTGTTGCAAATCATGGCTATCTGTATCTAGGGAACCAACTCTTAACAAATAGATATTCAATAACTCCAAAGTATATATTTTTTCGACATCGGTGTTAGCAAATGTTTCACTTTGTTGGATGAAAGGTTCAAAATTCAAATTATTAATAGCTAAGAATTTTTTATCCATTTCAACTCTATTAGTAACTTTGACTCTTAGCCGAGGGATTTTATCACCGTAACTTAAAAAATAAGAATCCATAATAATTTTTTCTATAAATATATCAAATAGTTCAAATTCTTGAAATCTCAAACATCCTTTCAAAATAGTGATTGCTGTATTCATAGAAATCGTATCAAATTTATGAAAACTACCCAGCGAAACAACTAAATCTTCAATAACTGTATTTTCATCGTTAAATTTCTGTTTCTCAACATTCAGTGAATTCTCTTTCAAAACTCTAATTTTGGAAGGTTTCAATTTCTGGTAAAAAAAATTTTTAAAATTTGCTACTAAACAATTTGTGAAATCTAAATTGGCCAGCGATGACTTACTAGATAAAGTTGGAGGTATCAAATTATTCTTGTTTAATTGAATTTTTTTCAAAAATATGGGCATATTTACATCATCTTCCTCATCAATAATATCTGTTATATAATCACTACTATACGTATTTTCAAAAGTTTGAACGTAATTTGTGGTGATATTTCTTTTGTTTAAGGCTCTCTCTTTTATCAATCTCCAAATTTTATTGTTAAAAGCTTCTTTTCCTAAGTTATTTCCCGTTTTGGGATATGGGATATCATTAAGCGTCAAACTTGCAAGTTTAATGAATTCAGAATGTTTTTTCGACTGGATAGTGTACACCAATAATTCATTGAATAAATACTCGGGGACATGTAAATGTTTATCAGTAGTCAAACAATGGTAAAGAATAGTTGAATAATTATGAAAGACGCCTGATTCATTAAATTTTTTCAATATGACAAATAACATTTTATCACTCAAAAACTCATTGGAATTCACTAGAAGTTCTATTAGTTTTAAACTTATCCTTGTCTTGAACTGCAAAATATCAAATAAGTTTCCTTCTTGATGCAATCTTGTAGTGTTTTGGAAAATCAAGCTGATTTCATTCAATGTGGATATTTGCCAAGATGGATGTGTAACAATAAATTTGAAATCTTGAACCAAATTGAAATCTTTCATGTTCAATAAATGTGCCAATTTATCGTTATTCTGTTGAAAACCATTGACAAACAGTTTAATGATATCATAATTACTATTTTCCAATTTCTCAAATAGTTCTTTCAACTGTGCCTTAACAACATCAAGATTATCAATTTTCAAATGTTCAAACAACCTAATCAAATCATCATTCAATGAATTCTGTTCTCTAGTCTTCTCATGTCGTACCACATTCGCCATAGCTATCTCTTTGGTGATTGTCATGAGAAACAGCAAAATTAAAATATATTGTACACGTTCCACGTACCCATTATGATACACCTGTGGTCCTAGTTCTTGATCTAATTGTTCAGACGTCGTAATTAATCGACCTGTATTTTGCTTATTATGTTTGGGTATGCTACTTTTTGATTTTTTGAAATACTTCGCCCATGACCAAGTCGCTGTGTCTTGTTGTGTTTGTTGTTGTGCCGCCGTGGTGTCGCTACTCTTGACAGCCGCATTTGAGAAATATCGTTGGGCAAACCTTCTGCTCCGAATACCGATCAAGAGTATTCTATTTTTGAAAATAGCATGTTGCATGGACGCCCTTACAAGAACTACCATGCTTATATATTGATTGTGCTAATACTCAAGAACAATCTCTCAAGCAATGATATATATTAGGATATATAATTACTGAACCAGTCAGCCAATAAAATGCAAGCATAGATTATGAAATTTTGAATATCCTATTTGCATAGTTTTTCATAGGAAAAAAACCAGAGAACAAAAAAATCATACTAATGATATTAATTGGAAAGGATCCTGCTCCAGGGCACATATGTACAACTATTATTATTATTTCTTCTTTATTTCTTTTTTTCTATTTAATTCTCCTTTTTCGTCTGTGTTAAAATTATGCTTCAGAATAAACTACACGCCCGCGTATCCTGGTAACGTCTTTTCTTTTTTTCTTCTAACAGGCTCAACCTCTTCGGTCTATTCAAATATTTTGGACTCAAAAGCCAAAAATACTGAAACTTCATTATTCTGTTCAGTATCTAATACTTATTATGTAAATACATATCGTCAAAGAAAACACTTAAGCTTTTTGATAGAATGCAATCCATAGTCAATTACCTTCATTGTCAATAAAGTCCCCACATATATAAATATATATCACTAGACAGAATCGGATCCGATCCGATCCGCTTAATATTGATATGAGAGACTACTTCTATATATATTGAGTCTGTCACCCCCCTTACTTGACGTTCATGCATAAATCAATGTCGACGCATTAATCAAAGTATTTTACATTATGAGGCCATAACATAAAATACACAATAATAGTTGCATTTAAAACTCGGATCCCGTAAATGCCTGCTTTTGGATGGGGTATGCATACGTACACACACTTTATAAGCAGTCAGTCACACTCATATTGTTTTTCTTCCTGCTCCCCAAAAAACTAAAAGTCCTTTACAATACGATCGTTTCGTAGTGAGAAGAAATGAGGATCAGCGCATAATAACTGGTAATTGTCTATGGAGACTAAAAATTCAATCTAACAAAGACTATTATTATTCCAATACGGAGCTAATAATAAATAAATTGATGCATTCAAAAAAGAAGTTCCGAAAATACACAGTTAACATTCGAGGAAAGAGTGCCCTAAGGGTATTTCTATTGTACATAGTAAACCAGCATTTGTTTGACTGAATTTTCAATACTTTTGCGCACAAGCCAACCTCTCCTGCTTTCCTATTGTTATTTTTTTACTATTATTTTTTCCACGAAAAGAAAACGATCAAAAAGATTTGTTCTAATTTAAAGTTTGCCGATAGGCGAAATCAAAGCTAGCCATCGAGTGGTACAAGCGGCCGACCATATTTACTAACGCAGACCGCAGGGGATATGGCTCCAGAGAGAGAATATAATATCAAAAGAGGCAAAAATATATTATTATTAGAAGGATATTATGGTTTATAATAATATTAAAAGTATAAACTCGAAAAAAGAAAGATAGAATAACTGGTGAAAATGTTTGAAAATATAATATAGTAATAATGTAATTTAAATTAGATATAAAGAAAAGGAAGCGAGTAAAAATTATAAAATATAAGTAAGTGAAATCCAGTAATAGTGGTAGAAATAGCGATAGAAAGTAAAATAATAAAAGTACAAGTGTAATATAATATAATAATGGCATAATCCATGCGCTGAAGATTGGTTTATGTAGTGAGTCAAGCTGAGTTTTCCAGTTTAACAAATTCTGATTTCAATATTTTAATAATCATCGTCTTATCTTTTTGTAATTGATGTTGATTCACTTGAATTTTGGTGAAGTCCTCATTATGTCCAGTATGGGATGCTGTTGTATCGCTAAAAATATATCTTGAATCAAGAATCAAAATGATTTTATAACTCATAAAAAATCTTTCTTCGCTTGGTTTCGTCTTGAGATCCATGAGCAACATCTTCAAATCTGTATAAATTGCGAAGTTCTCGTCTGACTCATTGCTATCGTCTAACCGGACCAAATTAATCTTCATGTTAGCTTTATACCTTGGATATATCACGTTTTGTTTAACCCACTTGTAATCCATGATTTTGTGATCATTTGGGCTACTGGTAAATCTTTTAGATTCAATCTTAAGAATTTTTCCTTCTGAGCTTCTCATGACTTGTACAAATTTAAATTTACCGCAGTTGAATGAACCACAAATTGTTCTTTCAACATCATTACCAGGTTGTAAAACTAGTTGTTTACAAACTTTAAACTTTAGTCCTTTAAAATCATTATTGGAAGTATTATGAAAACATTGAATGTTTGAATGTGAAAGGTCAAAATCAATCAGATTATCAATGGTTTTCAAATCTTGTAATACAAAGCATCTAAAAGTTTCCCTATTGAATAAATTACCAATTAGCTCATTAACTCCTCTATGCATCACAAAGTTTCCAGCAAGTTTACCACTGAATGGCCTTCCTTGTGGTCTACAGCTACCTGTTCGTTTTTGAATCTCTGTGGCTGAATTTTTGGGTGTGTAATATCTGCGCCTGGCTAGCTTAAATTCTTTACTCATAGAGATAGGAGAACCGTTTTCAGCTTTCAGTGAGATTGTACTACTATTATTCAAAGAAAGAGTTGTTATGGTATGGTCCAGCTTATAATCCAGAAAATTGTTAATAGGATCATTATAATTGTCAGTTACAGCTGCAACTGTAAAGAGAACAGTATCACAATTCTTTTCCATCAAAATATTTGGATCGAAAGTGGCGGATGTAATGGAAGAATTTCTAGTAGAAGAAACTGACGACAGTGATGAGCCGCATAAGGATTTACTGCCATTTGATGATAAAGATAGTAGTGAAGAAGAGGAGGATAAAGATGAAGAGGAAGAAAAAGATGATGATGAGTTAGAATAGTTGTAATGTTTCAAGTCATTGTAAGTAACCTCGGTGATACATTTTGAAAATGTTGGAAGTGGTGTGAAGTTCAGTGATTGTAAAACAGGAAGCAAAGACGGTGTTTCTCTAACGGTCGAAACCAGAAAAGAAGTAGTGGACTTATTAGCAGTAGTACCGGAATGTCTTTTTAGTGTTGGGTTAAGAAGTAATTTAAGATCCATAGTTGCGTTTGGTGGTTATAATAGTAAAGATATGTTCATCTCAAGTAATGGTCATTGTTGTATTCATTAACGGTAATGTTTTTGAGAAAAAAGAACGATATGATTCGCGAAAGGAGTAGTATTGCAGGTAACGTATTAAATAAACATTGCAATGACAATAAAAAATGGAGAAATTAATATTAAATACGGCGCATTTGAGCAAGTATTTATACCGACGAAGAAGCCATATTATATCTTATAGATATATATTTATATTAACTGATCGAAAAAGACAGATACCATAGCAGTTCACTGCGAGGAGGTGGGGGGAAAGTAGAAACTAAATGAAATGAGATAATTCAAACAAATAAAATGAAGTGTACACGGAAGTATTTACGTTTTGAAGTGAAACAACAATAAGTATGTATGCATGTATACAGTAAGGAGGTACATGAATAAAATTTATAAGAATATTATAAGCATGATGGATAAGCGAAAAAATAATTTTCTAGCTAAAATTACAGTTTTGGGTTACGGAAAGGATAATAGTTATTCGTGTCACGACAAAAACTAAGCGACAACAAAAACATGCTAAGTAGAGAATGTATAATATTGGTGCCGGAGCTATTTTTTATACTACTGAGTATCAAAAAAAGTCGAGCCGTATAGTTGTTGAATTGACCTAGGTTTAGTCAAACCTAAGGTTTAATGCGCGCCCTGCGTGAAAACTAGTAGAAGAGTAACAAAAGAAAAGGAATTTGATAATAATAATAATAAAATTCAACAAAAAAGACCTTACACACACAAAAAATCATTCTACTGATGAGGCCATTCATTAGAAGTAAACTTATTACTTTACTATAGACTGCAATCTATCAATTTGATTGAATTAATACATCATTTATGATAGCTATATTCTCGCCATTACATTACAGTACACCATATCCCTCTGTTTGATATCTGCTTCTTGTGTAAGCAAGTCATCGAAAAAATGTCGAACAATCAAGAAGCATTATTTTAGACATGTATTTAAAATAAGTGATAATTAAGAAAATGTTGACGCTAATTAGGTTAAATTAATTTAAGCTAAGCTAAGTTAAAGAGAACATAAAGGCTAAGAAATTTTAATATTTTGATAGATCAGTCGATATGACAAGCTTCATTTTAGCTAGTCATATCACGTTATCATCGCACATGTTATCACAGATTATCTTATTCACATAATCTCCAGATTCTGAATTTCGCGAATGTAAATACTAGAAATCCACTTACAGGAATAAACAGTTCAGAAAAAGCAAAAGATTTTGCTACTACTAATAATAAAAATAAACATAACAAATATGGTTTACATGTTTTACCAATTTCACAATTCAGCTGTTTTTCTTTTTTGAGTCCGTCCACATTATCCTTTAATTTTTATTTTTTCCCGGTGCATCTGCTTGTTCAGTAAGCTTGACTGATTTATTATTAATTAACCCGCTCATATACTGTAGAAATATAATAAGTTGCAAATGCTTGTACATAAATCGTCTATTCATGCAATTAATTGTACATGCTTAATTAATCAATTCAACATGCAATTAAATAATCGAGATAAACATTTCAGAAAACAATTACAAGGAGTAAACCCTATATCGGAATACGTCCTTCTATTTATTTATTTCCTTGTAATTGTTTGCCATTTTGTTTTGTTTTCAAGTTTCAAATCTTTCTGTGTAATGAGCAAAAATTTCCAAAGACTGTAGTTTATGATGTGTCTGATTCAATTTCGAATTTAGATTTTGTTAAATCTAAGTATATTCATTGATTTTCATTTCCCACATATGGACACATTTAGCCAAGCATATTTTACGTTCACATAAATTTACATAATTAGTTTTGACGATTCACCCTGCAGCTCAATTGAGACCTGCTCAAAATTAGTTATCAGATGTCAACCAGACAGATAGATATATCAGTAAATAGAAAAAAAAGTAGGAAACATTGGTGCCGTGCAAAAGGTTACCGTTGGCTATTACTAATAGGGCCAATCATTGTAAATGCAAAAGTCGGTTCTTTATCCACCGCAAAAAAAAAAATCTGCGTGACCTATGTCTCAATATCCCATTGCGTAGCCAATAGATCTTTATTGTAATTTTCTTTCACGCATTATCACATCTGTCCTCAAAGCGTATATTAAGTAGTACTGCTTGTAAAGCTATACTACAGTACTATATATAAATATTGATTGGGAGATTTATAACAACGCTAATCCCAAATCATAAGCATTTTTTATTTCCAAAACGACAAGCCTTATTTCAATGATGTTAAACTTTTGTGGGGTATGCGTGCACATTTGATAAACTTCTAATCTTCTGCTCCTTTTTTTTTTTTTTTTTTTTTGTGCAGCATATTACTAACTTTGTTTTTTTTAGAATAAGGGTACATTATGATTTTTTTTTTATAATTTGACATATTATAATTCTTCTTGTCAGCTTCGGTTTTTTATCAAGAAAAAGAAGTCAAAAATTACCTCTCATAACACCCCTTTGAGATTCCTATTGCTTAATTTATATTGTTCAATATATTCTATTGACAATTGTTGATGAACTGTTTGTTTTGCAATAAATACCTGAGATCATCATACTTGATATTCTCGATAGTCCATTAGTTTCATCTTTACTCGCCATGTTGTGCAACTTTTCTTCTAATGTATGCAGTGCTCATAATTATGAAATTACAAGAGTCACAGTTCAACGTGCTCTGTCTGAAAAAAATATATATATGCAGTATCAATGGCAAGATTCTTCAACATTCAAAAAAATAATTGTTGGAAATCAATACATGGGCATTGACGTTGCAATAAACTGAACCCTCTTTAATTTTGTAATACTCTCATCAAAGCTAAATGGTTGCCAAAATGTTTTAAATTGTATGTTTGTAAGAATAATTCCACAGCTGCTGCTTTATATATATACAAATATTTTTTTTTACTAACTATCATGAATGTTAGCACTTCCGCAGCGAATAGTTCTCTTGGTTTGTCCTTTTCACCATCAACGGGCAGATCCAAGCCAATTAACCTCGAAGCCCAAATTGTTTCCAAGTTAAATTGCTTATCTGAATACGATCTCGGCAAAAGAGATGTTTTTGGACGTACTTTGTTACATCTCATTTGTATGTTAGGAAGAGACGATCTTCTTTTAAAAATTTTAAAAAAAAATGCAAGCCATAGTAATAGTTTATCTATTTCTTCAAATAAAAAGAGATTCCGATCTTCTACTTTAGATATAAATATTCTTGATTATGAAAATGGGTATAATTGTTTGCATTATGCGGTTTTTTACGGAAATGTTGCATGCATCAATGTATTGTTACGAACCGATTTAATAAATGAAAAATTAAGAAATGAGTTATTGCTGACTAAAGACCGTGAAAAATTTACTCCAATAGACTTACTAAATTATTTATGTGATTACAGAAACTTTAAAATTATTCCACATTCTATCGGTTTTGCAAATTTTGGTAGCGGTGAATATAACAACAAAAATTTAATAAACTTCAATAACACTACAAGATTCAAAGATATCAATAATAGTACAAGTCTTCAACACAATCCGCGGTTTTTTTGGAATGAATTAAGAGGAGCTCCTAAACTATACACTTTTGGATTAAATATTAACAATAATCTTGGCTGTCCACAGATAGAAAGTTCACAAATTGAAAAACCTTTACAAATCGATTTCTGTCAAATTCCAAGTTTTTCATCATCTTCATCGAATATTTTCCAAGTAACAGCACGCATCAAAGATATCAAGGTGTCCAAATATCATACTGTACTCCTTCTAACTAAGGACACTAATAATGTTTTAGTTTGTGGGAACAACAAACATGGAAGATTAGGATTAAACAGCAATGATACTATTCCAAGATCCGAGTTTGTAGCAGTATCGTCTTTGTCTTGCCATGTTGAAAAAATTGCTGTTTCTGATGATCATACCTTGGTTCTTAATAGTGAGAATGAAATTTTATCATGGGGTTCTAATTCTATGGGTCAATTAGGTTACTCTGCAAGTTTATTCTCATCAAATTCAAAACCTTCAAAAGTTGCGTTGAATAATGGCATGAGTCAAATATATGGTATTGCTTGTACAAAGCATTACTCTCTTTGTTACACTAAAGACACCATCTATTATTGGGGTTTGAACATTGGCCAATTTGGTTTTCAAAGTGTAGGTGAAACCATGCATTATAAGAACAATATAAAGGGAATCATTCAAGTGAACCCATTTGCTTTCTCTTTCCCTTATGCCGAAATCAAGCAAGTTATTGCTTTA
The DNA here is from genome assembly GCA_031125405.1 of Saccharomycopsis oosterbeekiorum. Classification (NCBI taxonomy): domain Eukaryota; kingdom Fungi; phylum Ascomycota; class Saccharomycetes; order Ascoideales; family Saccharomycopsidaceae; genus Saccharomycopsis; species Saccharomycopsis oosterbeekiorum. The sequence goes on from JASTUI010000039.1 coordinate 86,850, forward strand.
GAATTTGCTACGTTGATCCTTACAAACAATTCAAACAATGAGATACACGTTTACACAAACTATTTTCATGGAAGAATTCAACCTCCTTTGTTCTTCAAGCAGTTCAGGAATATTGCATTCAACACAGATACAAGGTTTGACAAGTTTGAATTCAAAGCTTTATCGTCAAGGAGAACCATAGTTAAAATTGTAGGGAAGTCCTCAATGGTAGGGCTCTTGTATGATAACGGATACATAGTGACATTTAGAATTGATTCTAAGAGACACGTTTCACCTACTAATTTATTTATAGATTATAACATTGCCTGGGCTCCAAAAAGAGATGGAATGAGAGCTATTGGTTTTGATATAGCTGAAAATGGATCCATCATATTGACCACTATCGAAGGTTTGATATTCCAGAGAAGTTTACAGGATGTAAATAATAGTAATAGTAATTATAGTAATTTGGACAAACTGGGTAAATTCAGTGGCAGTTTATCATCAAAACGGAATAATTTTAAAACCACTCAAGTAACCAATATGACAAAATCAGTTAAGGTCGCTTGCGATTCAGATTTCATGTCTTTTGGAATCTTGGTAGATACCGTGGATCTACTTCCGCTAAAACTTTTGAAGAGCAATTTTTTTAATGATTTGCAAAAAGCATCTCCTCTAAATGATTTTTTAAAACTTGACGCCAATATTAAAATTAATCAAGATGATTTATTTATGGTTTCACAATTATTGGAGAATCCTATCGTTGTTAGAGATATTAACCATTTGTTAAAAAAGAAGAATTCCAAGTTTGCCAAAAAAAACTTAAAAACATACTACGATGACAAAATTGAAAAAGAAGCCAATTATGAATATGAAACTGATGACAACAGTGAAGAAGAAGATGATATAGATATTATGTTAGATTCACAGAAACGCATAGTTCTGAAAAATTGTAAAACACTTATCAAGAATAACTGGAATGACGCTTTGTACAGTCGCTACATTGAAAGGTGGTATAGTAATGCTGCCGAAAAATTGAACAAGAAACTGGACGAGAAATCAATTTACTCATATAGTGATAAGTCAACAGCTTATATAACCAGATTGACGAGAGCTGAAATTGGTAATACTCTTGAAAGTACAAATTTTTGTGACTCAAAATGGCAAATTCATTTGGTATCAAGCAACTCTAATTCTTACACAGATATAATTCCAGAATTGTTGATAACGAGATGTTCAATGTTTGAACTGATTTTTTTGCAACCAAATCATGATAAGATTACTACAAGAATTAATGATGTAAAATTATCTATTGAATTATCTATGAATAAAAAGCTTTTAATATTCACAAGCTTTGATATTGAATTTAATCCATGGGTTATCATGATCATTCTTCATTTCATATATACAAATGAAAACATGCTTGAAGGATCGAGTGGCAATATTCAACCAGAAATACTAAAACAAGTAAATTTAATGGCACAACTACTAAATATCAATGATCCAGTGATTCAAGTTCTCAAAGCTTCTAAAAGTATTAGTGACAGTATGAAATTCATCATTGAACACAATGATAAATTTTCAATTGTTTCAGATACTGCCGTTCGATGTGAAAATAATGAGATATTGTATTGTTCATCATCTATCTTAGCAAGTCGATCTACATTCTTTAAAAAATGTTTTTCCAGTAGGGATAACTGGTTGGAGAATTCATTTGATAAAGGTAAACAGAAGCTGTTGGATTTTCAGCACGTATCAAAAACACATTTTTTGATAATCTTAAAATATTTATACGGTTATAATCCATTGATGTTATTAAGTGATGAGTTTTTTCAAGATTTGCAGATTAATTCACATGAAATTTTAGTAATTAATTTCTGTTTGGAATTGTGTGATATCTGTAATTCATTACTATTGGTGAATTTAAAGGACTATGTAGAGTATTTCATGTGTGATTTTATCAATATTGAAAACGTTTTTGAAATTTCCAGTATTGCTTTACAACTAAAATGCAATAAATTACTTGAACAATGTTGTTGGTTCATTTTTAATAATGCTTATGAAGTTTTATTCATTTCTAATAAGAAATTAGATCAGAACGTTTGTTTTAAATTAAATCGCTATTTTAAGTATTTTTACCAATTCAAAAATTTGAATGAAAATGTGTCCAAAGGTTCTAATATTGTGAATGGTTGTGAGAAAATACAAATCAATAATGACTTGAATTCCTATAAGAGTAGCAATACAAATGATATAATCTACAATTTCTTGTTTGATCTATCAAAGCATAACAGACATTATATGCTGAAAAACTGTTCATTTGGGATTGTTGTGGATTATAGAGATCCTAATATGAAAGCCAAAATTGCAGAAAAAGAGGAAATGAAAATTATACGTGCAGCATCCGCGTCATTTGATGAAAAGCTTCGTTCTCCTAGTCATGTTAATGATGACTTAAGGATAAGTTCAAGGGAAGCATCTCCAAATATATCAAGAATGATAAGTTTCAATGGAATTGTAGCAGAATCAGCAATTATGGATGATGAGGAGGAGGAGGGGGAACATGGTAACGGTTCTGACCTGGATACGTTTTTTAGCCTGCTTAACCGTCATAGAGAGCATGAATTTGTGCCAGTATTATCTTCTAGAAGAAGAAAATCATCAAGATCAAGATTAAGTACAGACACTGTTAATTCATTCCTGCCAATGATATATGCATCTAATAGTGCTTCCAATTCTCGCAGACCTTCTTCATCGAGTATAGCTTCGATTGTTCTTTCTCCTCTTTCTTCAAAAATTGAACCTTTTAAGCTGTCTAGAAAAAATGCCTCATCAGCAGTGGTTGATTCTGCTGCTTGGCCATCTTTGCAAGAAAAAAAAAAACCAGCTAAGCCAAACTTGTATTCTAATGGTAGTGTATCTTCTTCAAGTCCTTCATTTCTGATTACTTCCTTTAAGACATCTCAGAAAGATAAGGTGAAACTGCCAAATCTTGTGATTTTCCTGACAACTAGACAAATGTCTAATGATTTAAATGCGGGTGCTGATATGTTCAAAGCTCAAATGGCTAGACACGAAAGTATCAAGGTACATGCATGGCTGAAGCGCAACGGTGATGCATCTTCATTGGCTACTTCCTCTTCGGTTTCTCCAACTGGGGTTTCAGATGGCAAGAAAGGTTCATTTTCTTCTTCTTCTAAGGATGGTGAAAATTTTCCTTCATTAAATTGGATTCAATCACAGCAAGAAAAACAAGAGACAACTCAAAATGCTAATGTTGGTATTTCTGAGATTATTGTTGAAGAAAAGCTTAAAAAGGGAATTATTCTTGAACCTAAAGCGCTGGTTGAGAAAGCAAAATCATTAGATGATATTCAAAAAGAAGAAGAGTTTATGAAATGGTTTGAAGAAGAGTCCAAAAGAGTCCAAAAGTCCATGCAATTTAACAAACAACAAGCAGATCAGGAAAATTATGATAATAAAAGTCCGGATAACAAGTCATTAAATGGCAGTAAACCACAATCATATAAAGGAAAGGGAAAATCAAAGATCCCATCTAATGGCAACATTGATAACAAAGCTTCGAAAATGATATCTGGAAATACAAAGGGTTCTGATAATACGGCGCATAAAAACAAGAGCAGTAAGTACAACACTAAATCTGAGAATAGTATTTCCAACAACAATGCCAAATTTAATAGCATGTCTTCTAAAAATAATAATAAACTGAAGAACGATGATAAAATTAAAGGTCAAAATATGGGTCTTGCTATTAATAGTAGCAACAAAAATAATAGTAATAATAACGACAAAAATAAAAGTAGTAAGAATAACAATAAGAATCTAAATTATAAGAGGAAAGTTCCTGAAAATAAAAGCGTTGTTTAAATAAGCACCCTTCTACTATTTTCTTTAATTCTATATTTTTCATAATGATCTTTGACATGAGTGCACGATGAAAAATTATTAAATTTATACAAAGTATTAAGCAAAATGTAGTTTTCATGGACGTATCACTGGTCAAAATCAGTCAGTGGGAAATATCCATAGTTCGCCAAATCTATACCTTTGCTCTCATCAAGCTCGATTCCTTCGCTTTTAAGAAGCTCCAATTGTATGAGAGGTCCTTCGCCACCCCTTGAAGATATTTCTCCTTTAGCATTCACTACTCTCCACCATGGAACATTTCCAACATGGAATTTATGCAGGTGTGACAGCTCTGCATCAATTTCTACTCTCGGTAATACTTTCAACAGTTGTCCAACTTGACGTGAATTCTGTGGCCTGTAAATCAATTTTGCTATATGACCATAAGTAGTCACTTTTCCCTTAGGAATTTGTTGAACTTCATCGTACACTGCATAATGAAATGCCACTGTTTCATCATTTCTGGACATATTAAGCGAGCAATTCAAATAATAATAACATATGTCTTTGATTTTGAATTAACCATGGATTATCTTGTAGTTCTATGTTAAAAATGGTTAATTACTGGTAATTTTTGTTCGTAACCCGCCTTCATTTATGTGAGTTACGATTCGTAACCAAAAAAAATTCAGGGAAAAAAAATGTAAAAAAGAGATTAGATAAAATAAGATTTGTCATAAATCTTGGAAATTTATTTCAAAAGAACAGTCCAAATCAAATTGATAAATAAACACATACAATTCTATAATAATGGAGCTTAGTATCCATCCAAAAAAAACTTCAGAGAGAAAAGGAAATACAGTTTATGAAGTTGCAAATGGGATAGAACAAAACCTCGAGAAGCTTGTAAGTTATTTCTACGAACAAATAATTTATGAAGAGCGCTTGTTTACTAACATTTTCATTTCTTTTACTACAGAAGAAGAAGATTCAGGATTCTGATAAACAAATTCTGACCAAAATTGATGATTTGAATAAAAAGATAGATACTGAAATTACAAATTTGGAAATGCTTGAAACAAAAGAAGTGCGAACCTGAAGTATAATTGATAATACCTTTTCAATTTTATTAAGCAAGTTAATTGTTGAAATTCAATATTTACTTTACTTCAGTTATCACATAATAAATCTCTACATTTTGATATTAATATATTTATTTTCATGTTTATTTATTTATTCAGAGTTTCACAAATGTGTATACATTAGTATCTATATTTATGCTTATTTAATGTTTAGTTTATCTTGCAATGCTTGCTTAACATCTTGGTGGACTTTCTCAACCGTATTATTACAATTCAATTTCACTACTTTACTTTGTTTATCAAAATAATCGACGACGGGCATAGAAGTTTCATGGAAAGTCTTAAATCTTTTCTTCAAACTTTCGATATTGTCGTCAGCTCTTCCACTAGTCTTGCCTCTTTGCAAGATTCTTGTAAGCATCACAGTTTCCGGGCATTCAAAGAATAACACTAAAGAGGATTTGGCTATTTGTTCTTCAAAAGAGATGGCTTGGTCCATTTTTCTTGGGAAACCATCGATTAAAAATCTAGTTTTACCGTTTTTGTAGTTTTCCGTTATAGCATTTTCCAAAAGTTTCAAAGTAACCTCTTGAGGAACAATCAAGCCTTCTTTGATAAATCTAGCAATCAATTCACCATATTCTGAATCCGGCCTTGTTTGTTCAGCTCTTAATAAGTCACCAGCGGAAAGATGTACAAAACCAAAATCATTCACCAATCTTTCAGATTGAGTCCCTTTACCTGATCCTGGTCCTCCTAACACAAAGACGACATCAATTTCACCATCTTTGAACACAGAGGTAGCTTTTGAATCATGCGGTTCAAGAGCTGCGACTGGGTCTTTCTTGGTGAAAGAAGCTGCAGCAACAGTAGAACCAACGGCCAATAAACCCAAAATAAGAAGAATTCTACCCCTTTTTGGAGATGGAGACGATGAGCCGGAAGAATAAGATCTAGAAGATTGTAAAGATCTGCTGAACTTGGTTGACTTTAGTACATAGGTTGGAAATTGAGAACTACCAGAGCATCTTGCTAAAGTGGAAGGAAAAGATCTAGGAATTAACTTGAACATTATTTTATTCTGCTTGGTTCTACTTTCTTTGAACTGAACTTCTATTGAATGCTAAAATGAAAAATAACAAGAACAATAGTAATCCATCGAATAAATGCAAAAACGATAAAGGAAGAAAACGTTCACCAAAAATATCATGTGGAAAAAGAAAGTAAAAAAAAAAAAAGCGAAAAAAGAGGAAATTAATAAATAACGAAAAATCAATAAGTACGCAGGCGCGCGAAAAAGTTTCAAGGATATTCAACGTGTGTCAAAAGACTCTTTTCTACAGCAAGAATTTACAAAAAAAATATTGTGATATTATCCTTAAGAATATGTAAACGTTAAAGTAAAGCTCTCTAATGAACATCAGAATCGTCTGCTATCAGTTCAGCTCAGTATTCCAACATTTGCTTCAAAAGCTCCATTGTAATAAGATCATTATTATTTTTGAATAATTTCCGATGCAATTCCCAAAGTTTGAAGCTTGTAAAATTTTGAGCAACAACGTACCCTTTCAATCTCACCAAAAACAGATTCATTTGCTCTGCATCGGAAAGCTCCTCTTTTGATAAAATATCCTGAAAATATGCAAAAACAGTAATAATAATTTTGAAGAACTTTATATCAATTAGAAGGGCTCTATTTTTGGTAGACAGTTCTGTTTTCTCGTATGCCTCCTCCTCATTCGGATAGCAAAACAAGTAATCCCAAACTTGGAAAAGAATCTTCGTCGGGAAAATATTTTCAAACAAAGTAATATACCAGTTAACAAAGTGTATTTGTAAATCTATTCCACAGCTGAGCATAGCAGTATACATTTTCGGAGTTATTTTCTTCATGAGCTTATCCAATAAAAGTGATACGTATTTTTGTATGACCGGCATATCTATCGAAAACACGCGTGTATTGAGCCTATTAATTATTAGGTCTTCAAAGAAGAGATAAGTCGCCAGCTGATCGAGAAATATAAGGATTAAATTTGCAGCTATAAGATTCATTCCTTGACAATAGCCTAACTTTGGATGCTTTCTCACAAATGCTATAAGCAAATCACGAAGTCTTTGAGATCCTGGACAGAGCATTTCTTCTGTTTTTTCACCATACTCATCATTCTCGTTGCCATCTTGATTTCCTTGTCTAATATCGGACAATTTCTCGTTCAGTCTGCAAATATCGTGGAAATAAACGTTATTTCCCATAGTTCTTCCATAATCTAATCCAATTTGTCTCTCATTGATCTTTATAAGTTGCAGCAATTTCAATCGCTCATCATTTTCAATAAATTTATCTTCCATATAAGTTCCGCGAATAAGTTCTTCATATTCGGAGGATCTCGTGCCTATGGGTAATCCTGCAAAGGCAAGCCATATTTTGGCACGTAATTTCATTGGAATTCCAAAAGTGTACCATTTTTGATAATTTCCATTCCTCATGTCTGTCATCTTATTAGAAGAACTGCTATAAGACTTTCCATGATTACCAGTCAATAAAAGAAGATTTGCCATTTTGCTAGTGGCCTCATTTGTTGTAGAAAATAAAAGTAATTTCTTATTTTTGCGAACTATCAATGACCTAAATTGTTTCAATTCTTCTTTTGTCAATTTACTGGCGTTAAACCCTATCAAGTCATCATAGTTATTGAATAAACCGTAATCAGTATTTTCGTGAACTGTTTTATCAGAAGTTTTACGACTAAGGCGATTTGAACTAGCCTTTAAACTTTCAGAACCATAATTTGATATACTTGCTTCATTTTCAAAATTATTGATATTCAGCCTATTATACTTATTCTTCTTGTTAATACTTTTCAGTTTTTTAGAGGTTTTCAGAAGATTTGGATATTTTCTTAATGCTACCAGCATAAGAAAAGATTCCCATTGATGCAATTGTAGATCTTGTTCAGCTTTGCAATTATCCAAAGAGAACTTTGAATACTTTTCAAGAAGCTGAACCAGTTGGGTTTTCCTCACTGGTTGTGGTCTGTCATTTTTTCTATTTGAAGTCTCTTCATCAATCATTTCTCCTCTATTGTTCTCTAATGCAAAGTAAGAGACTGCTGGGGATTTGAACTCTGATATTTCACCGAATTCGTCAATTATGCCTCTATCATGTACCACCATTCCTTTCAGCGTCAAAGAAGGTGGGATCTGTCTCATTGGGACTACGGTGGTTAACTCTCTCGGAAACTGGGAGTATTGCTCCGACTGTTCAAAATCCAATCCATTCTGGTTACTATTTGGATTCAATAATGTGGTGGGAGACGCCGAAGAATAAATACATGTATCATAAGGAGAGGTACCGTTTGTACTTCGCTGAATCTTAATGAAATGAGAAGAATTTGGAATATTTATTGACTGTCGCGAAGATGAAGATGCGGTAATATTAAAAATTTGTGATATTCTGTTAGATGGAAATCCAAGGGAAGAAATGCTTGATGAGTATTTGTGAGCATTCTTAAAATTATCGTTCTTGTCATCTGCTATCATTGGGGACTGTGGTGCGCTATTTAATGGATTGATATCTGATGTAGATGAACACGAAATGGACTTGTTATTAATCAAACTTTTCTTTCGAGAAATTACCTTAGAACTTTGTTTAGTGTGTGTGTTTATACGGGATGACAGAAACAGATTTTTGTGGTGATGGCTATCAATACGTAAATCATTGTTCCCTGTAGAACAATGTTGGATATTGCCGTTCAAACCTGAAAAATTGAGCAAGCTGCTCATTAACTCTGTGTTAGCAGTATGACTTATAGACAGTGAGGAGCTATCGCCATTGGAAGAATTAGTTGTGGAGTCATGAATCGAAGCAGTATCTTCGTTGAAATATTTTATCGACTGCGAACGCAAGAGAGATTTTGCAGAAGTGGACTTATCAATGGAAAAACTGGAACTACAGATAGAATGTGAGTCAATGGCACTAGTGGGGAGTTCAAGAGAGTCGTCAGTATTATTTTGCGAATGATTATATGTTATCGTTCTGTCGCTCCTCGACGGCGCTATTATACTGCTATTGCTGGAAGCTGTGGAGGCGGTATTGGCTGTTGCTGTAGATGCTGAAATGGTGGATATGGAGGTCGTGGAAGCTGAACTTGCAGGAAGCATAAAATAGCCGCCGGGTCTGTGGTTGTTGCTAAGACTTATGACAGAGTTCGTAGTTGACGTCCTGGAGTGAAGCATGGAAAACGCTGCGGGAGCAGCATTATTAGTGGACATTGTTGGCACGGCAGATATCCCGTTCTGCACATCAGCGGAGCAAATTAGTGTTGGATCTGTGGCACGAGCAGCTTGTGCAGTTTAGATATATATATATATATATATATATTGCGGGGAGGCGCCAGCAGAGCAAAGAACAGATACAAGAAAACAAAATATAGAAAACAGCAGACAAACGGTCCAATCAGTACTTCGAAAACCTTTTTCTGTAGAGCTCTTGTATTTTATGTTGTTTTTTTGTATTCTAAGAGTAGTCTGCTACGAATTGTCAGCATCATGGTGTCCCAATAAACTCAGAAAATGCTACTATCAGAGTGATCTCCCGTGATCTTACCTTTTTTTTTTGACACTCCCGGTATTGCTGCAAATACGGTTCAGAAGCATGATTTAAAAGTAACACATTTTAATGATTGGGAGTGAAAGGATTTTTCTTGAATTATCACGTGCTTATCACGTGCACGATTATTTCGAACGACTTTTACTTCATCACGAATTAACCAGTCCAATTATCAAACTCCATTCGTCTGTTCTGTTGCTGTTGGCGTCATGTTCTCCTTACTTAACTAGACAGTTAGAACTCTTACAGATAAGCCTGATAGAAGATCACAGAGCAACGTGCCCCCGCCCCTCGTCGACAGAAAATCTTACCCGTCTTATACATATTTTCATTGTGCTTCAACCAAGAGCTTTGACCTTTGCTCCTCATGGTCTTCCCCTGTTGGTTTGAAGGCATCGTAAGCTTGGTTCTGGTGTCTCCGGAGCTTTGTGTGCCGGCATCTCGCAAATATGTGGAAAAATAGACAACTTTTTAGGCGATTCGTGTACGACAGCTGAACTTTTCTTGTATGCGCGTCGTAACCAAAATAGTGTGGAAAATTCCGGAGATTGAAAAGTTCATCTTGCTGGACCTATTCTCGAATCTGTACTTACTAAAGCAGTCTGTGGTCCATCCTGGTTTTCGATATCGTTTAAAAATCTCTGTTTGTCTGGAACATCGTTGCATCTGCTGTCTTTTAATCCTTCGCTTCTCCCCGCCATTCGTTAGCAAACATGGTCAGCTTCAAACTTGTCTTTTATATCACGGTGTTACCGTTCTTCCTCTTCCAGGTGACCGAGTACCTATTCTACAACTGGTTGCCATCGCATTTCATCTTCGACAATGTCAGGCTTCAAGAAATCTCAAAGGAGGCCATTGCAGCCCATGCTGAATCCGCTTCCAACAGCACATACGATTTGCTTCAAGACTTGCAGCTCCGTTTGTCCAAGGAATACGGCACTCAGTTCATCAACGACTTGAACGAGCACGACTGGGTCTACAACAATGCGGGCGGTGCCATGGGCACCATGTTTATCTTGCATGCTTCTATATCGGAATATTTAATCTTTTTTGGTACAGCGGTTGGAACTGAGGGCCATACAGGTATTCATTACTCGGATGACTATTTCACCATCTTGCAAGGCGAGCAGCACGCCGCTTTGGCCACCAGCTTGACTAAAGAAGTTTACAAACCAGGTGACCAACATTGGTTGAAAAAGGGTAGCATGAAACAATATGTCATGCCTTCTGAAAGTTTCGCGCTTGAATTGGCACAAGGCTGGATCCCTACCATGTTACCTTTCGGTTTTGCCGATACCATCTTCAGCACATTGGATTTCTACAACTTCTACAGAACTGTATATTTCACTGCAAGAGATATGTTGGGCCATTTAATTAACGGTAAGTTTTGAACGAATTTTCTAGCTTCGTGTCTTATATAAGTATATCGAACAGCTCCTAATATATTAATGTATAAACAAGCTTGAAATCATATTAATCACTCCGCCATTTTTTTGTAGTCCTCTCGAAATTATAGTGTAAGACATCTTTGGATATCGACCTGAATTGCAGGTACAAAGTGTTTCCCTGATGTATATTATCCGTACTTGTTCGCTGATTTGCATATTGGAGTTAAAAAAGGATATCATGTGTTTTGATCTGGATTTTTTTTTTCCATGTAAAAGACAGACATGTATGTATACATTTAAAAGTTCCAAAAGTTCTTCATTACTTATATCCCAAGCAGATAATTACATTATAAGACTCAATCAGAACTAGTAGCCTCTTCTCTTAAAATACTAATGAATCCAACAATAGTGATAGACAATGGTTCCTACAACATTAAAATAGGTGCTGTATCAGATGCAGAGACGTCTGATGCCATTTCCACACCCCATATAATTCCCAACAGTATTATACGAACCAATGACAGGAGACTTCTAATAGGAGAAGCCATTACAAACAACAAAAACATCTCTCGTTGCTACATTAAGAGGCCATTTGATCACAATCAACTTATATCTTGGGATGTACAGAAACTTATATGGGACTATTGCTTCCATTCTAAAGATTGCCAACTTGATGAAATTTTGACTTCTTCTTCATCAATGGATTTCAATGAAACCAATCTTTTAGTAACTGAGCTGCCGTTTCTGCTTCCTAGGGTAGAGAAAAATATGCATCAGATAGTATTTGAAGAATATGGATTTGATAAATATTATGTAAATATTCCAGCGTCATTCATACCATTCTCTTGGGCTTCTACTGAACAATTTTATAAATCGTTGAATTCTGAGGACTATATTATTCCAAATGCTGCGCTTAATCCCGCTGAAACTAAAAATAAACTATATAATGATTTCACGCTCGTTGTGGATTCAGGATTTGATTCCACTGTGGTTATCCCTATGATTTTTGGCAAGGTTTATTGGCCAGCCGTGAGGAAATTAGATATTGGAGGAAGATTGCTCACTGGCTACTTAAAAGAACTAGTTCTGTTTAGGCAATTTGATATCATGAATGAGACAATTTTAGCTAATAATATCAAAGAATCCATCCTGTTTGCTGCTTTGGATTACAGTAAACAACAACAAATATCAAAGAGTAGCAAAGAAGATGTTTGTGAATATGTGCTACCTGATTTTAAAACAACTACGACAGGTTACTTATTAACAACTGAAAAACGTGCAGAGCTTACATTCAAATTAAGCAGAAACCCGATTAATTCTTCACAATCTACATCAAAAACAAAATCATCATTAATATACGAAGACTTGTCTGTACTAAGATTTTCTGAGGAAAGATTCCATGTCCCTGAGGTTCTTTTAGATCCACAAATTGCAAATATTCAACATAGACCAGGTTTAGTGCAACTTATTAAAGATAGCATTAGTAAATGTCCAGAATTAAGTAGGCCGATGCTTGCAGCAAATATTGTTCTCGTCGGTGGAAATTTTAAGATTCCGCGTATGGCAGATAGAATCTTGATTGATTTAAAAAAATCAATGCCCGTAGAATGGAACATTAGAGTTGCTTGCAACCCTGAAGATTCTGATCTTTGGTGTTGGAAAAGTATGGCGGAATTTGTAAAGAGTGACGATTATTCAAAGGTTGCAGTTAATAAGTTCGACTATTTTGAAAAAGGTTGGGGCTATATTAATGAAAAGCTTGGAGTTGTAAAAGAGTGGACATCCTCCTAATGTTTTTACGCATTATTTTAATATATTTTTTTATATTCATATACACAATTCTTCGAATTCTAATCATTGTATCATTATTATCATAATACTTACATTTATTATAAACTGCAAGGAAGATACAAAATAAATAAAAACTTTATACACGTATATAGTCATAGTAATTTTTCCTAATGATCAAAAAAATCGCCTTCCAAATCATCGTCAAAGTCAAATCCGTTAATATCACTATCATTTTCATCATCATAATCTTCATCCTCGTCATCCTCGTCATCATCATCATCATCATCATCACCAATATTAATAGTAAGTAAAGTTTCACCTTTAATATTACTACCTCTGGAAACAGTATAAGTGCTTTCCACGTTGCAATTCAACAATCTACATTTAGACTCCACAGTGACATCATGACCTACAATACAATTTTCCAAAACGACATCATCCTGGATCACGACATTAGGAAAAATCACACATCCAGTAATCTTACATCTCTTTCCAACAAAGACATTGTTATGAATCAAGGATTTCTTCACGTTAGTACGTTCATCGATTCTACAGTTGGATCCTAGTATAGATTCAGGACCAATCAGTGGCATACCCTTCATTGATGTAGTGCTTTCTACCAAAATACCTGCAGAAGCTGCAGCAACTGGTACAGGAGTAGAAGATGCTGCGGATGACAAATCAGCTGCATCATGGTCATTTGTGGCTGTAGCAGATGGGTAAATAAACTTGTGAGCCACTTGGTATATGCCTTTTTGAACATTTTGGGAATGAAGTTGATTCATCAAATAACGGTTACATTCCATGTATACCGGTAAATTGTTACATCTAGCAAAGACACATTCTTTAGGAAGGGTGAACATTTGGATTTTCTCCTTCTCGCTGGAATGCTGCCAAGATCTTCTAGCCAAATCACGAATTATCTTGGAAACTGTTTTATATTCGTATTCGTAATCTAAAAATGATTCTTCTGCAGAATTAGCATCAAGATTAAATTCTGCAGATAACACCTTTAAAAGTTTGAAAGAACAGAAAAAGATAAAAGCATCCATTAATGTCGCACTGACATTCACTTGTGGATATCTCCAACACATCTGAGTTCTCACATTCAAAAACTTGTTCTTCAATACAGATGTTTGCGAGTAACTATCCAAAAAACAAAGATCACCACAATCATCACGTGAGTAACATGTGTAAAGTTTCTTAAAACTGGTGGTTTTCTTAACGTCATCAATAAAATTATTGTTCTCGTAACAAACCAGCATGGCTAAAGTATCTGCATTATTAAAATTACGATATTCTTCCACTAAAATTTCTGCTGGTAAGTCAGTTATGAAATCGCACGGTAAAATCACAAAGTTCTTGGTAATATGTTTAGCCTGGTATAAAGATTGCAAAATATTTCCCGTAGATTTTATATTCTTGCAAGGAATAATTACCTTGACTTTGCCAAAGTCAGCAATGCTGTTTTTATTGTTCTTATCTGTATCACTTTTGGAATAGCCATTGGTGGGCTTTACATCTGATGTGCCTGATCTTTGTTTTTTGGTCTTCATGTATTCATCTCCAATATATTTAGCTATTTGATCCCAAGATTCGTCGCCTGTAAGAACCAAGATCTCGCTGAATGCTGTGTAACACCAATCTAACACATGATGGATCATTGGCTTATTTGCAACAGGTAATAATGCTTTAGGAATACCATGAGGTCTGGCGGCTGAGAATGGTATCAAGTTTTCACCATTTCCACAACAAATAATAGCTTGAAACTCCATTTCTTTTATAATTATTTATGGTAATACTCTATAATCTGACTCCAGTGGGTCTGATAAAGCACTGGACTGTGTATTTATTTATTCTATAGCTATCTAATTTAATCGTCATTCGTTTCATTCGTATGAATCAATTTTAAGTATGAGAACTAAACTGCATCTTCACCAGCAGTAAATCACAAATTAAAAAAAAAATTTTAAATATGAATACACGCACTCTATTTACATCAAAAAAATCGAATTAAAATTCAACTTTCAGGTTGTATACTTTCAACAGAAGCTGTAAATTTAAAAGAAAGTTACATCTTTAACTATAAGTATTAAAAGAACATAAGATTATATATATTAGAGTTTGAAAAACATATATCATACATTTACTCAGCAGTAGCTCTGGTATAAATCAATTGAGAAGAGTGAGTAGAAACCTTCTTGATAAGACCATCCTTTTCTAATTGAGCAATAGCAACTCTGGCCAAAGAACCACCAAGCTTGAGACGATCAACTAAAACGGAAACAGAAACAAATCTGTAAGTTGGGACTTCCTTCAAGATACGGTCGTACTTTTCTTGATCTAAGATAACCATGTGTTGAGCCCTGTCCTTAACGGACTTCTTGGACCACTTCTTCTTGGATTTCTTACCACCGGCCATAGCGGCAGCGGCTTTAGCAGCTTTGGATAATTGAACTTTTGGTGGCATACTATAAAAAGAATGGTTAGTCGAAGCTCAAACTTTGAAAACTTTATCATCTGTAGTATACAGAATCTTCAATGGAGTGAATGACAATATTATATATAGATTTCTAAAATCGCTCGATGCCAAAGATACACTAATCTTTTGAAGTAGTCCAACTCAAATCTTATGGACAATAATAATTGCGAGAATTTTTCTCTTTATTTTTCTTATGCATAAACATAGATGAAGCCAACCTCTGAAAGTGACATTTTAAACATTAAACTCTGACCAATAACAGAGAAACTCAAAGCTTGTATGATCCACGTATTTTTCAGTTGTACAATCATTTAACTAAAAGCAGCTACCTAATATTATTCCCTTCATTGACATTATAAATTATTGATCCAATGGTACACATTAAATATCTGAGAGCAAATCATCCATATTCAATAATATCTGCAAATTTATATCATTCTATTAGTCTATTCCATTAGCTCCTTATTATGTATCTACTTACTTGATATATTATCACGTTAAAGATTACTACTTACACTGTAAAACAAGAAAATAATAGAACGAAAAGGGAAAACACTAGTGTTACCAATTTTGTTTTCTCTATTTTCTCTCTTTTTTTTTTTCTTCTATTTCGCTATTTCTAAGTCACTACTCTCTTTGCAGTGAATTATTTTTTGCGCTCATATTCTTCTATTCTCATACAAAAAGAAGCTACTTAATTACTATCATATTTTTTGCCAGGGGCAACAACTCCCATACAAAAAAACTAGTAGAATCTAGCTTGTATTGTACGGATGTGTTTCATTTCCAAGTTTTCTTCATGAATAAAAATAGTTCTTTCGGCAAAACCGTTTACCTTTTATCGCACACAGAAATCTTAGAAAAAAACAAATGAGCAAATTGCTAAAAATTTTATTATTGGTGAAAATTAGTATTAGTTTAAATGTCGTTAACTTTTACTCCAATACATAACATCACATGATATATGTGCCCTGTTAATACGCACGTGCTTAGTATATATTTGTGCCTATACTTATCATTATTCGTCTTGAATGGATATGAATAAACCACAAACCCAACAACAGTTTGATATGTACATAAATTATTACGCCAAAGTTAAGAATAAGAATCAGAATATACGTTCAATAATAAGTATCCTGTAAAAATAAAGGTAACTAAATATATATACAAATAGTAGCAACAGCTACTAAGCATATTCTTTGCATTTATTCTTTGTCGATGCTAAGCAATTCAACATCAAAAATCAAAGTACTGCTTGGTGGAACGACAGGTGGAAACCCACGTTCACCGTAGCCCATTTGACTTGGAATCGTCAATCTAGCCTTTTCACCTAAGGATAATTGTGGAACACCCTGATCCCAACCTTGGATGACTTGGCCAATACCAATGTAAGTTTGGAATGGCTTGCCAGTGGTAGCAGTGGTCCAAAAAACCTTACCGTTTGTCAATTTACCCGTACAGTGAAGGGTGACTAAATCACCTTTAGTTGGAAATGTCTTACCGTCACCTATGTATATATAAATATTATTAGTATTCAATGCTGATAAGCTGGCCAATTAGCACTGCCCTAATATGATTCACATAAGTGAACTAACTACTGCTAAATGAAAAGTCCGTTCTACTGATTCTTTTCTCATAATTGACTTACCTGGTGCAAGTCTTTCAATCTTCAATTGTTCAGCCATTTTTGAAAAAAATCTTTTCATATATTAGAATTTGTTTTTTTTGTTTGAATTTGAATTCGCATTTAAATATCTAAGCGTCAATTGATAATAATATACAAGGGATTATAATTGCTCCACCTCGTGGTGTCTATTTTTTTTTCTAATTCGGGAAAACTAGTCATTTTCTGCGCTGTACTTCATATACAAAGTTTTTCAACATGTGGAACACTTGCATTACCCGGCTTAGGAGATTTATTACTAGTTTACTAAATCAGCAGGGCTGGTATGATATTAACATTTTTTTATCTGAATACTTACTTCATTGGTAGTATGTAAAACTTTTCCAATTGTTAAAAATAATTCAGCATCTCTTAATAGCATGTAAATGATTTTGTATTGCTAAGAATAATTCAACGTCTCTTAGTAGTCTTTGATGCATCTTTCTCAATAACATCACTAACACTACCCAATTCTTCCAATCTATCTTCAGTAAGTCTAATTTGCTCTCTGCGTTCCCACCATCTATCTTCGCACAAGTCAAATGAAGCTTTTTTCAAATGCTTACCTCTTGCATCTCTGTTACTGGCAATAGACCATTCCAAGAAAGCTGCACCAGTTCTTAAGTAAAAGTTTCTTAAACTCTCAAATGGTTTAGGTTGAGGTAGCCATGGTCTCTCGTCAGGAAATTCTTGAGAATCTTCATATAAATCTTCTTCTTGCTCTTCTTCGTCTTCATCTTCCGCGACGAGAACCTTATCTTCTTGCTCTTCTTCTTCGTCATCTTCTGACACGTCATCATCGTCAAATTCATTTTCATCATCATCGTCCTCCTCAAGGGTAGCACTCTCAATATCTCTCAAATCTTCCCAAAAAATCTTGACACCATCTAACTTTGCTAAATCAATACCATAAAAACTATCAATATTGAATTCTTTTTCTCCGTATTCCCAAATACCACCAAAGATGTAGTATACATCGTCCACAACAACGGTAGAAGCATTAAATCTTGGGTGAGGCAAAACATTACTCATCGGATATTCCTTTCCTTCTGGTTCTTTTTCATCTTCATCTTCTATTTTTAGTTGTTCTAATTGTTTCTTCACCTCTTCATCTTCTTCATTACTTTCATCGTCATTCAATTTATTCTTGGATAAAATAGAATTTAAAAATTCTTCTAATTCTTGTTCTCTTGTATCCCTGATATTCAGCTTTGCAATTTCCTTGTTCTTCTTCTTTTGAGGTCTGACACTCAACTTAAACCATTTATTATTGTCAGATTGATAACAAAAGAAATCATTGTAAAATATGGAATCAAGACTTTCTTCTGTTTCTTCACTGTCATAAACACCTCCAAAAAGGATATATCTCCCTTGTTTATGTTGGGTTAAGCTACAACCTGCTCTTGGAGACGGGGCAAACCCTTGTTTCTTTCTTCTTTCCCATCTTACTTGCTTCAAATCTGTTTTCATTTTTAAGACCCATGTATCAGTAAGATGCTTACCTTTTTGTAGAACTTTACTAGATTTAACCTTCACTTTACAGTAACCACCGTATAATAGTGCACCGCTATCCATTCCCGACGAATATGAAACTAAAGAATGACCGGACCTAGCATCTGGAAGGGGATGATGTGCCGGAAATTCAACCTGTTGCCATTTATAACTAGAAATATCAAAAACCCATAAATCGTTCAAATATGTTGTGGAGCTACCTAGATCTCTGAAACCACCATATAACAAAATAGTGCCTTTCCAGACACACATTCTGGCACCAGATCTTGCAGGAGGACCCTTCTTGGATTCCAAGTTTGACCAAGTCTTATCTTCTGGATCCAAAATCCAAGTATCACCGTAATGGTAAAATGTGTTTTGTTTAGGAGACGAGAATTCCCCTCCAAATAACACAACGATACCACTCGGATGAGCACACATCACGTGTGACGATCTTGGTAAAGGAGAATTCTTAGATATATAACGTCTCCACGTATCTGAATCAATAGAATAGGAGTATAAATCATTGTAAAATACTGCCAATCCATTCTCATTTAAACTTTCACCACCAAATAATAACAATTCTTTCTTATTATGAATTGGGCTGGCAACCATGGTTGGATTGATCCTTCTAGTTGGTTTTTCACATTTTTCAATATGAACTTCTTCAAAATTTAATTGCTCTTGTTGGAAGTTTTTCAAAATTTCATCGATGTCTTGGTCGAAATCTTCTAAACCTTGTTTCTTTGCCTTCTTTTTGTCTTTACCTTCACTTTTAGTTTTGGCTTTCTCATTCTTTGCAGCAGTACGAGCCTTGCGGGAATCTTTATCTTTCTTATCTTTCTTCTTTGCCATTTTTAAGCTAATACTGGATGTTTTCGGTTATCTAGATTTGTATTGTATACTTAAATTAAGGACTATAACTCCAAATTGTAGATCTATGAGATCATCCATCAATTCGACCGAAACGATAAAAAACAAAGATGAAAAAAAGTAAATGAAAAAAATGAATTCGTTAGTGTTAGACGGTTTTGCCGGGTCCCACGTACAAAAAAAATATTGGTGACGAAACATTGGATAAAAAATCAAAAACAAATGCAAACATAAATTTAAATATTAATATAAATAACCAAATTGATTCCAATAATAAGTAAAAAAAAAATGATCCTCAGGGAGACCACAGTCATACCATATCATTGTTTAAAGTAATGAGGAACTGGACACTAAACGAAGAAGTAGAACTTTTGAAAGCTGTATGCCACTCCAAACCATGTGGCAAAAATAAATCATTTCATATGGTTTCTATTTATAGCTCGCTAAAAAATAATGAGAGCTTGAAGCCTGAGATAATCCCTAAAAGAGGTCGCAGGAAAAATACAACAGACTATATTCCAATATCAATACAGAGTATACAAGAAAAGTTGTCTACATTATATGATTTGGAAAAGTTGGATGAACTAGAAGATATTACAGATGATGACTCTTCGTCTGATGGAGACACATCCGTATTGTACGACGAGATGATAGTGGATAATGATGGGAATAAGTTTGTGGAATTCAAATTACGGCCTATCAAAGATTATGCAGAGGAAATAAAAGAAAGCGCTGTGGACTCAACATGCTCAAGTCCTTCCAGATTATCTGATATTGATAATGTTGAAGATCTTAAGGAACTTGAAAAGGCAGATGTAAGCGAAGAAGATGAAGAACCAGAATCCCATCAACCGCCAGTTAAAAAGTCAGAGAAACAGGTGAACGAAAAAATTGACCAGAAAGTACATAAGAGAAAAAGAAATCTTCGATATGCCAAACAAGAAAATGATGATGAAACGAAAGATGAGAAAGACAGCGATAAGTCAAAGAAAATCAGTACTAAAGAAGTTATGGAAGAATCGGAAAAAGATGATTCTGAGTTGGACGAAAGTGTGGATGAAGAAGCTGCCAACACTGAAGAAGAGGTAGACATTAAAGAGAATGCATCTGGAAAGAGCAAGAAAAGAAAGACTAATAATAGAAGAAAATCTACAGCGACTACCAAGAAGATTTCAGGTACACCAATTGTTGCGAAAAGAAAAACAAGATCAAGTATTGCCCAATCTGACATAAAGAAGGAAAAAACTGATACAAAGAAAGATAAGCCAGATGCAAAAAAAGCTGTTAGTCGCTCGAGACGTTCTTCTACCAAAAGACGCTGAACTATACAATAATGCATGTTAAATCTATACTAATGATTCATATATTTCTATACTGTGAAATAATATATGTACAAGAATTGTTTTGTTTTTGTTTTGCATCTATATGAACCACTTACTTTGTATCTTTCATTTTTATATTTTCATTTCTTATATGGGCCGCTCTATCATTAAATGCTTTTATCATAATCAGTGTTATCTTTGAAGCTAGTATGGAGCTCATTGTATTATATATAGGGTTTGTAAATCGATATTTTAGTTTCAAAGTCATTCTGCTAACATCTGATTTTTTTGGATCATTTTCAATAAACCATTGCATTTTCAAATGATCAAATAAATTATTTGATAATGATTCAGCCTCAACAAGTTTGGGGGCTGGATGTATATTGTTTTCGCACTTAATCTTGCATACAAATTCTTCGTTATATTCTTTAAATCCTACCTTTAAACCTCCTTTCTTTGGCAAACTATTGGTTGAATATTCAGTGACAAATGATTGGGTGCAATAAGGAACAAATTTAGAGTAATCGGAAACATTAGATACAACTTTGAAAAGAATCTCTGGAGGATGCCTTTAATTGATTTGTTAGTAAAATTACAAAAAAAAAGCTTGAAATATTTGAAATATTCTAACTGATACTTTTCTATCCAAATTTCCTGATATAAATATACATACTGTATTTTCTTCTTGATCGAATACTCTTGTTCTGGCTTTACCAAATTAAAAAACCTTCTGCGCGGTATGAACTTATGTCTTAACAAAGTCATTGATGAAAGAGATACAGGCTAATAGGTATATATTCTTATAAATTACTGGACCCACTTGTAAACTAAGGATCTTTGTGTACTACTAAAAGAGAATTAACTTATTGAAAAAAAATTAAAAATTAAAAAAAAAAAAAAAAAAAAAAGAAAGATTGATCACTAATCACCCGGGATTCATGTGCGCCAAAAAAAAAGAGAGAAACAGTATATACATTCATCTTCAAATCATGCTTTAATTTGGAGCTTCGGTATCTTTCAAACAACTCTGTGCGCATTCTAAGAGCTTGAGAAGATCCTTTCTTGTCTATCATAAAATGTCTATGGAAATTAATTGGGATTTGCTTTCTTCAGATAAAGAACTTAATGATGGTATTAGACAATTTATTGATGAACAATTCCAAAATATTGAACTTCCCGATTTTATCAAAGATGTTAAGGTTACCGGTTTCCATATGGGTAACATTTCTCCTGCAATAACATTAAGACATATAGGGGACCCTTTTGAGGAATTCTATGAAAGTGATGACGAAGAATTTAATAATGATGAGCCTGAGAATGAAAAAAGTGGGTATGAAGATGATGATGACACCGAGAATGAAGATCGATCCGATAATTCTTCGCATATCAAAAAAAGTCAAAATCAGACAGGTCAAAGCCCTAAAAAATCAAATCTACTGAATGATAAAAAAAGTTCTGTACATTCAAATAAGAAACTGAAGAAATCGCCAAATGATTTACAAATGATTGTTGAGATTGACTACAAGGGTGATATGTTACTAGAGATCAGTACAAATTTGTTATTGAACTTCCCGTCTAAAAGCTTTATTGAACTACCCATTAAATTGAGAATTACGGATTTAATAATACATTCCCTTGCTATCATAAGTTATGCCAACAAATTGGTGAATTTCTCTTTTTTGTGTGATATAAGTGATGAAGATATTGATCAACTAATAAGCTCCAAATCACATGTTAATGGTTCTTCAAATAGCGCTTATAGTAATTCAGCAGGCAACAATTCATCTCTTAAGACGCTCTTGTCTTCTCCGTCTAAGAGGAGTATTTCAAAAGTCAACAGTTCCTCTGTCCTACCTACTTTTTCAACTATGAACAATATGAGATTTATGAGTAAGGATAGAATTAATATTATAAGAGATTTGAAGGTAGACTCAGAAATTGGTGGCGGAACTTTTGGAAATCAATCAAATGGCTCAATTCTAAAGAATGTTGGAAAGGTTGAAAAATTTCTTGTTGAGAAACTAAGAAGCTTTTTGAGAGATGAATTAGCTTGGCCTGGATGGATATCTTTTAATTTTTCCAATGATGAAGACAATGAAAACTAATTTTTTTTTTTGCTTTTTTTCAATTCTTGTTCATATTTTACTATTTTTGTGTTTTTTCTTTTTCTTATTATTACGTCAAGTTTCATAAATTGTTATTATTATTGCAAGGGCAATCATTATTGATAACACTATTATCATCAGACTGCAAATTATTGGGTTTTGTTTCCCTTTATTTTTCTATATGTTATTTTTCTTTTATTTTATTATGATGTTTGTTTGTTTTCTTTATATCAACATTAGGACAGTTAAGAGTGTGCAATTATAAATTTATGAAATGGTCTGTTGGCTATTTTCTTTTTTTTTTTATTCTTGTTGCTTTCGTTAATTTTCATTTCATATTTTAATTTAATCAATAGTTTGATTCTAGAAATAATTAATAAAATAAACTTCATTTTGGAAAAATGAAAAATAAAAATAAAAATATCAAATTTCAAATTAGGCGCTGTTAAACTATACTGCTAGCTCACTAGCCTTTCAAACCATTCTATTGTATCGATCACTACTTTGAAGAGCTCGTATGATCTAAATGAAGCTATTACGCCTTATATTCTGTTTGGTTTTTTACCTGGATTTTTCTGGTGCATTAAGCCAACCTGATATTAAATCAGAAGCAGAATCAAGATCAAAATCAATTATCTTGAATAAAATTAATATTCAAACAGAAAAAGACCGAACTACGCGATTGACTTTCAATGAAAAAGAAATCTATCAGCGTAACCGTAAAATTGCACAGATAATTCAAGAAGTTGAAGAAGAATTTTCAAATGAAAAGTATGATTCGAAATCAAATGTAAACATACCTGATCTTCTTAGATATTACAGTAAGCATGTAGCGGCTTATTCTAGAATCAAAAAAAGATGGAATGGATCTAAATTTCGAATAGGAAACAAAATAAAAGAATTATCATTACCTAAATATTTGCAAAATTATGAAAAAATGGTCACCACATTTGAAACAAAAAACTATGTGACTGTCTCAAAGGTATTAGATTCAGAAACAATTGCCATTTCGTCCAACTCAAACGCAGAAATTGAATCAATGATAGATGTCAGCAGCTTAAGTGAATGTGATCCCGAATATGGAAACAATCTTTTAAAGCTTTTTATTCATAAAATTTGTAAAAGAATTGACAATAAGCAAAAAACGATACTAACAAAAATATCGTTAACTATAAGACAAATTAATTCAGGTTCTGTAGAAGCCGTATTTCTGCTTTTAAATTGTTTGCAGGAATTAGAAGAAGACACTTTTGATATACTTAAGCAAATTTTAGTGATTATCGATAAGTTGATAGAAATTAAGCAAGACGCCGTAAAACTTGTAATTGAAATGGTTATCGATTCTTTAGGTAATGTTATGAGAGGATGGGAAGAAAAAAAATGTGGATGTGATTGTCCGGGATTCCTTCATTCATTCCTTAAATATATTATTGATATCATAACTTGGACGCCGAAGAAAAAAATTAAACAGTTAATTCAGCATATTGTTGGCATCTTCACAAATGTTCCATGGCTTAGATGTACATGTGCTTGCGAAGGTTTTTTTGCGTTATCTGTAGAAGAGTCAGAAATATACCAGCAACGTTTTGAAGAGCAACCATTTACCAAAAGAGAACAGGAAACAGTACCTGATTCAAAATTCCCTGCTGCTGACCTAAAAATCTTGTCAATAGAAGTTTAAAAGAAAAGATATAAGAAATCAGAACGTTGGTAATAGTCAAATTCTTCAAAAAGCAGACCAACTTCTAGTAGGTAAAATGAAACAACAAAAAATGCATGAAGAAAATGATTCAACTACAAAAAAAAAAAAAGAAATCCACATTTCCATGGAGAAATGAAATACAAGAAAGCCAAGGAATGAAATCTGATCCAAAAAGAAAGATAAGTCAAGGTGAAAAATCTGATCAAGATATCAAAAGATATCAGAATCCAAGATATAGATGTCGGGGCTCTCGTAATTACGATTTCTACGATAATGATAACTTTCAAAATAAGAGATTAACACGCAAAGATTATTCGCCCTATATAGATAATGATGGTAAATACAGCCAAATGGATCAACCAATATTAGAATCATCTCCTGATGAGTAAGTTGAACCTGAATATCACTATGATTCAAAATCACAAATTAAAAAAAAGCAGATAAATAGTAAAACTAAGGCTACAGAAAGTAAATTAATTTGATATCAAGAATCAATTCTGGTTGATCATATTAATAATCATTGATATATATATATATATATATAAGTAACCTATGCTAAAATTGTTTTTCTTAGTAGAAAGTTAACTGCATGTCAAAAAATATTGACCATTTATGTTTTGACATTTATCAATAAGAATTTTTTTGATTGTCTAAATGCGTGCGCCATGGATTTATATTCCAATTTAATATCACATAATTGTTTAAAAAGAGAGAAAACACGAAGTAACAGCAAATTGGGCTTACATATAGCTAACGTAATTTTAATTAGCTGATCAATCCTTACACATTTGGTAATTTTTTGGTTGGCATCAGGATATTAAACAGAAGATTAAGCTATTAGAAGTTTTAACACACAATGCAAGAAGACATTGCAAGCATTAAAGATATTACCCAATTTAACGATAACATTGATGCGAAAGACCCATCTGTCCAATATGAGAAATCGAAAGTGAATTTCACAAAAGACGCTGCTTCACCAGCAGATTTCAAGTATTATCCAGATTCACCTACATCTATCATGAATAAGGCTAAGTTTAATATGAAGCAGCCTTCAAAATTCTACGATCCATGTGCAGAAAGCTCCAAGATGAGTATCAGATGTATGGAAGTCAATGGAAGAGAAAATAAGGAAGTATGTAACGAATTTTTCCAAGCATATAGAGATTGTAAGAAAGAATGGATGGAGGAGAGAAAGAAGAGTAGGTTTGAAGGAAGAGGAGGTTGGTAACTAAATAGCTATTTAGAGTTCATGTATATACCACAACATTAAAGCTGATGAAATATATTATTTATTACATATGAAATGACAATAGGTACTTACTATTAGATATTTTGTGTAATCGGTATAAAGAAAAAAAAGAAAAAGAAAATTAGTTCATTTTTTAGGACCTTTTACTATATATTCGTATTTTCTGAGGTCTGTCATAGAAACTGGTAGAGACGATGATATCACAACATTTTGATCAACATTTTTCAAACAATCAACATATAAATTTTCTCCATCAGCACTATGTTTGTGAAAGCCGCGCTCTTGACAGTTCTGAACAGTTTTCATACCAATATCCTTGGTTAATCTAAAGATACCCATACTTGGATTTGATTCTGGCGCCACAACGACAGCAATTGCTTCTGGTAATAACTGTTGGTATACAAAGTGCGTGTGTAAATCTATAGAACTGAGGAAACACGCCTGGCGAGGATGTGTATGGATCCATCCTATAATATAAAGATTATTGTTATCAATATATTTGATGATTGAATGCTCGTTAATGATCTGGCAGCAATTACTACTAATTTTCTGGTCAGGAATAAGAATATCTGTAATAGTTATGTAACTAGTTTCGGATAGTTTACCGCACAACAATCCACAAGTTTCGAAATTTGCAAAAGTATTTCGTTTTACAAAATCCATAAATTTATGTTTAACCTTTTTTGGAAAGAAAATCTTTTGTAATCCTTCTGATGATAAATATCCTTTTTTGCTCATCAGATCATCTGCAGTGCTATTACTATCAAAGCTATTCACTGTTGGTTTTGTTGGAACTATAATAGATTTTGCGGAACTATAATCAGAAATAGCGGATCCATTGGTTGTTATAGGTGAAAGTAAGGTAGGTTTAAGATGTGTGGTCACATTAACATCATGTTGTCGCGCTAGTGAATTCTTACTGGAAAGCATATCTGTAGCTCTTAATTGAACAGGAGACGCGGATTTTGAATTTAATGGAAGTTTATTCTTGTAGATTTTCTCATTATCAAAAACGCGCTTTTCTGATATTTCCACGAATATTGGATTGTTTTGAGCTTTTTCAATGCTCCCTAGATTTTCAATTTCATCAGTGGATTTAAGTTTAGGGGGTTTCAAAGGTGACAAAATACTTATGGGAGAGTTGCTGAAATTAATGTCTTCCTGATTATACAATGCAGGAGTTTTTATCAATCGGTTTTGGACTTTAGAATTAGTACTCTCTTCACCCTCTGTTATAATGTCGTTTTCTAAGTACTCTTCATTGATTCCTTCAGAGCTAGAATTATCATTGTTATCATCAAAAACTTGCTCCACATCTGACTCTATGTCAGGTAATGGATCATTTTGTGGCAAAGTATTATTATCTTCTACTTTTGTCACACTTTGCATCACATTTGGATATGTCGGGATACTCATTGTCTCCATATCTTTGTCAATAGTTTGGTTATCATAATCGTCAAAAATGAACAGATTCATTTTGTCTGCATTATTCACTTTCAATGGGGAGAAATGTTCCGTTGAATGAGTTTTGAACCCTCTATCATTCACAGGTGTGTTGATGAAACTTACAGAATCAACTCGATGCTTTCCGCCTGCATTTATTATCGTGTCCTTATATGGATTTGAGGGAAGTGTGTTAGAGGGGTTAGAGATAAAACCAGTGGAGTTAATATATTCTGGAGCTCTGAAATCTATATTTCCGGAACCCCTTGATATTGTCCCATATATAACCTGGCTCTCTGGATCTGAAGCATCAGATAATGTGTACATTTTTCCTTGTTGAGTAGTTTTCTCTTCTTTATTAGGACTACTATCATTAGTAAAACCATAGCTTGTGTTTTCAATATTGTAGCTTTGAGTATGTATTGATTTACCTCCAGAGTCACAAACAATAGATTCTTTCAGAGTTTCATCAACGTCTGTGCCCTCACTGAGTTCTGAGAAAGGATTAATGGCAATTTCTTCTTCCTTATTTCTTTTTTGATTTCCATCGCTATTCAAAATATTTCTGTTTCTTAAATAATTTTTGAAAATAGCAGGCTGGCTGTTAGCTTTACTTTTAGCTTTAAAAGCTCTTGGATCAAGAGTAGCTGGTCCATCTCCACACAGTTTCTTTAATCTATTTATTACGCAGGAAAAAGTTCTGCTATCAATAGAATAATCGTCATTAATATCATTCAAAAGAGAAGTACTAGAAGTTGTAAGTGATGATGTATGAGTAAGACTAGTTACTTCGTCTCTCATTACTACATCTGTTTTGTTATCTTTGGTTTCCTCCGATATGATTTGAGGAATTTCATTTTTTACTCCGCGAGATTCATTTTTTGACTGGCATTTTTCAGTAATGCACGTAGTATCGTCACTATAGTAATTTTCTTGATCATCCAATTTCTTACGATTTGAAAATTCTAAAATTTCTGTTACTTTTATTGAAGGTGTTCTGTTCATATTCTCATTCGTGTTCCTTGATATCTCTTCTTCGTTTGGCACTTCCTCTAACTCTACCATTTTTATTTCCTGCTTTTCTTCAGGCTCAACTATTTCACTCCGTTTTATCACCTTAGAATCAGCTGGTTTTTCAACCTCCAAGATTACCAGAAGTTCTTTTTGCTGTTTCTTGAGTCTTTCCTGTCTTCTTTTATTAATATAGTCCTCTCTTTCTTTAATAACCGCAAGCTTCAATTCATTTATTATCCCATCTAAATTAAGTGCAATGTTTTTCAATGTTCTGTAAGATGATCGATCTTTAAAATCAGGATGAGTCGGTATTTTGTTAAGCATTAAATCAATAAATCTCAAGTACGAGACATATGCCTCCGGTCTCAATCCATTTTTTTGTTTCTGTTGAGCATTTTTGTATAAATTTTTGGCAGTAAGTAGCCATTTTTCGTAACTAAGATCTATTATAAAGGTGTAATTATAGGCATCTTGAATTACTTTGTCAATTGCTCTAGGTGGTTTATAGTCCGAATTATTCATTACTTCTATTTTAAAACTCGTAGTTCTTTTTATTAATGATAAGTTATAATATTTTTGTTTCGCTGAAAGCCATCAACGACGAATTAATAAAGAGAATAAAAGGATTACAAGAAAATTGATAGAAGCATAATGATGGATATTTGTATATCCTCATTGATTAATTGTCATTAATCAATTTATTATCCAGTATTTTCTATTTATTTTTCCCTGCGTAGATATGATTTGACGGGGGGAGTTATTTCAAAATTTCAAAGCCGGAACTGCCAAATGCAAGCGCCGAAATAGGGAATAAAAATATTCTTTTTACCCCGTCTAACCCAAATATTGTTTAATCTTAAGGTTAAGCATATCAACTCTGATGATTCCAACTGCTTTTTGATTTTACCTTCTTGTGGTAAATTTATTCTGCTTGATCTATAAAAATAGAACTGAATTTTTTTTTAAGATCTTTTATTTATAGGCTAATAGCCCAAATTTATCTTTTCCTTTTTAAAAAAATTCATTTTCCTTCGTCCTTGTTCCTGGCCAGATTCATTAATTTAATAATTTCCAAGGTTTTAGGCCCATAGAAAATATGAGCACAGCTCCATATCCCTCTCTACATTTATCACCTGCATCGAGGCGTACTACTTTTAATAAGGGAACATTAGAGAATGGCTTTCCTTTTTCCCCAGCTATAACATTGAATAGTCTTGCTGTTGATAAAAAAGATGATGATTACTACAGGCAGATAAACGATGAAATCAATCAAACAAATATAAGATCTGATTTACAGTCAATAATGACCAAGTCAACTTCAAAAAGTCGATTGACAAATAATAGTATAAGAAGAGACAACCCACAACCAATAGAAACTCGATCACAGGTACTTCAAAGTGCATTGAAAAAAAAAAAAAATCAACCCAGCAGATCTTATGACACTCCAAAGAATATTTATATTACCAGTCCAAAAACAAGTGATTATCAAAGTGCCAAATCAAGCCAAAGAACTAGTATGGATAACAGTTCTGAAAAATCTGCGGATAATTTATCCAAAAAGTTTTTCAAGTCATTTGAGCAACTTGATAGATCTGACCGTGGTAGCAAACGATTCTCTGATATTCCTGAGATTCCATTGGATGCTCATCTAGAAAGTGGTGCCGAAAGGTACTTTACACATTTATCTAAAAAGTATGATGTGTCAAAGGAAGACTTATTAAGTTTGGTAACTAATGAGTTGATAGATGATGCAGCGAATTCAAAAACCCGTAAAAAGCCAGAAAAAAATACTCCATCCGAAGCTTTTATCAAAAGTCCAGCTTATTATGATCAACAAATAAAAGTTAATCCTGAAGTTAATTATTTTAGAGACTCCCGTACAGTTGAACCTGAGGTATCATCTAGATATAATATGCCTAAAGATTATTCGCAATCGCCTAAATCTAGTAGGCATGGTACACCCACAAAACAATATGTTGATTCACCGTCTAATAATAATTCAATAGATCTCGATGCGCTCATTCAAAAAGTAAGATTAGAAACATTAGAAGATGCAAGAAAGGAATTTCACGGAGAGCTTGAAGCATATCAAAAGTCAAAAGAAGTAGAAGATTCGGCATTATCACAGGCTATGATCACCGCAAAGATTCAGGCAAGACTTCAATCCAAGCTCGAGAAAGAAGTCAGTATGTTAGCTAAATTAAGAAAAGATGTTGAGGATGAAATATTGAAAAAATATGATAAATCGTACTGGGGATGGCAATATCAGGAACCACCAAAGCCAGCTGTAAAGCCCGCAGCTAAGCCCGCAGCTAAGGCTGCAGAAAAACCCAAAGCACCTATTAAGGTTTATGAATTTGAATCTACAAATGCAATTCCATTTGTGTTTCCTTTTAACACTGTAAAAACGTGGCCATTATTTCTTACAAATTTGAAGGAAGCTTTCCCAGAACATAAAAAGAACATTTCCGAAAATAGTTTAAAGCTTTACTCGAAAAGTAACAATGTTAGAATCTTACCATCGCATTGGGAATTCACTCTAGAGCCAGGTATGGAGCTAGAAGTGCAATTTCCTAAAAAAAAAAAAGTACAATCTTCTCAGTATGTAGACCCAAATCTATTGATGCCACCAAATTTTAAAAATAGAATGTCATTCAACCCTATAGGTTTACCATCCCAAAGACCTCAACTCCTACCTCCAACCGCTGTAGGAGATGATTCAAGCGATATGTCTAGTAATGCTTCAAACAAACAAATGAAACAAACATATCAAAGAGCAAATTATCAAAGAGCACCTTACCCTAATGGACAAAATAATAATGGTTTACTATCCAAGACATTAAAATGGTTCACAGAGACAGAGAGAAATCCACAGTACAGAATGCCCATGCGAGGTTACGGTCAACAGCATTCTCAAGAATTTATCAATGATAATGCTGATCATGATAGCATAGCGCCATTTGAAGAAGCCGCCGCATTAAGAGACCCCGAATTGTAATACGCTGTCTACTCTGCTTATAAGCATTACATTATCAAATTGAATTTTAAATTTCGAATTTAGGAACATGATTATTATTCAATAATCAACATGGCAAATACGTCACTGTTAATTCATTTTTGCGTTATGCGCACCTATTGCAATAAATTTTATTCGTCTTTTGAGAGTAAGTAAGTTATAATCAGATATATATATACATATATACAAAAACTCAATA
This sequence comes from Saccharomycopsis oosterbeekiorum, assembly GCA_031125405.1. Lineage (NCBI taxonomy): Eukaryota > Fungi > Ascomycota > Saccharomycetes > Ascoideales > Saccharomycopsidaceae > Saccharomycopsis > Saccharomycopsis oosterbeekiorum. The sequence continues at coordinate 118,125 of JASTUI010000039.1, forward strand.
TTTCTCACATGTGTTGGTTCTTGATTAGCAAATTTGACTGTAGTATATTGATACCTTTTTTCCTTATTATTTTTCTAAAACTGTTAAACGAAGCAGAAGTACCACATGAATTATTACCAAACACAATTTATCTCGCAGCTGGCGCCATTGGTATTTTTCCAAGGTATCACATCAGATGAAGAATCGGATATTTTTGAAACAAACATATTTAATGGCCATAATAGCGAAACTTTAAAAAGGATTTTACCACAAGCAAAATCAGAATCCTCGTCTTCTATTTTCAAATTTGTGGAACAATACAATATCAAAGATGATATTTGGCGTCTAGATTTCATTAAAAGTAAGTATAATAGCAGTTCTTTGGTGTACAGAGTGAAATATATAGGTAAAGAGTTGCGGATCCCCAAAAAAAAGAGAATAGATCATATGAATACTGATAAAAAAATTGATATGGAACCTTCTAATTTATCACCTTTCAATCAAAAATCTGACATATATCCTGCGGGGATTTTAGATCCCCAATGGCTAATAAAGTACAAGGAATTGATCCCATCCGTATTCATCTCCGTCCATAAAATATATACTGAAACTAATGATAAAAATTCAATGCTAGAAGAAGATACGAAAATTATAGATGAGATTAATAAGTTAAAGAATAAATTGCAAAGCGTTAATGTAAAGTTTATTGAGATTATAGTATCAGATTTGTCATCATCTGAGAGTCCTGGGTTAGCAGCAAGAATCAATAATATGCGATCGGCCACTGGTTTAGCACCAAGAACAGGCTTATTGTTTATGCCCAAAGGGTCCGAAAGGGAGTATTTAATTTTTGTTGAGGCGGTGCTTGATTTGATTAAACCAAACAGTTTTGATTACTATATACAATTGGAAAGAAAATTCAGAAAACAACGCATACATTCACCCAATATAAGCATGACAAAATATAACCCAGATGAACCTGGAAACAATTATTCTATGGAACAATGGGATGCGAGATACTCTCTCAAACTTGCTTTCATGAACATTTTCCATCAAAATAATGAAATGACCATTAAATATTTAGAATCTGCGTACGATTCATTAACTCTTTTAGCAAATTCTATCAATTTGAAAGGACTTCATGCTAATTCTGATATTGTTTTTCTTTGGACCCAGGCTAGAAACTTTTTGGACATTTTAGCTATTAATCTAGTTAAACAGTATTTGTATTTAGAAGCGTCAAATAAATGTTACCGACGTTTCGATAATCATCTACAAAATGTCATTGGTATTTTGAAAAAAAACAATGTGAATACTACATCGTATCAGATATCGAACTGGTTAAGTATTCAGTTTGAATGGTTTGCAGATTTATGTGTCGCAGCAGGGATTGATTATATGAATAAACCATTATTAATTGATAGAAATTTTTCTGCATTGGCATTGCCTCAGCCTGGTTATCTTTATTTAGAAGCAATTAATTTCTTGAAAAGGAATAAGTGGAGATTACAGGATTTATTCGGAAATCTAGCAAAATCTAGGCTTACAATTGACTTTTATGATATGACAAACCGAGTCACTGATTTAAAGCACAACAAATTAATCGTTTCCACAGATGGGACTCAAATTTACGATAATTATCTTTCTTTGGTCGATGATTGTACAAAGTATCCTTATAATGAAAAGTTTATTGATATTTTGAACAAAAGTTCCATAGCATTTCAACGATCTGAGGATGTCAAATTTGACAGAACCGTTGCGTATATAAGTTTTCTCTTAGGAGAAGAATATTTCAAGTTACATCAGTACGACAGAACAGTTGAATGTTTTAAAGACAGTTTATTGGTGTATAGGAATGATGGATGGCAATCTTTCACATCTATAATTTACTTGAAATTGATAAAAGCTTTCGAAAAGCTTGACAAATGGGAAGACGCGTATCGGTGTTGCTTAGACTTATCCACTATTGATGACGTGAATTATGAAAAATACGTACAACAATACCTTAGGTCTGGTCCTATTGTATCAAATATTTTAAAGCAATCGAATGATTCAGAAATAAACGTTAAATCAGTTAAGCTTTTTCATGGTGTTTTCTTATTCAAAAATTCTGTATCACCGGTTGCAAGCACAGTTGAACTGCAACTTTGTTTAAAAAATTTGATGAACAGATTTATCTTTCCAGACGTAAATATTGATTCTATCTTGATTGATATCGAAGGAAGCATTCCTTCTATTTTATTAATTCACGATGAAAGCAAGGTTGATACAGAAAACAGAAGTAATTATAATGAATCTATAGTAAATTTCGAGCACGATAGTTCGGTTGTTAAATACGATGATTTTTACAAGAAAGATGTGTCAGTTATGAACGCTAATTTAAGATTCAAACCTAAAGAAGTCAAGTTTTTTCAAATCAAGCATTCTTCAATGAAAATTGGGACCAATGAAATACGTAGTATTATATTAAACATAGTGGATGGTAAATTTAGGGGTGATGAGTATACCCGTTCCATTAAAATTCATTATGACCTTCCTATAACCGATAATTATAATGATTCTTACCTAGGTTTGAATAACCCGAATGAATCTGCGCCATCAGGTTTCATCAACAAAGTTCAAAAGAACAGATTTCTATGGGCTGATAAGATTATTAAAAATACTGATAATGATAGTTATCATTTGAAGAAAGACTTGGTGTATATTGAGAGGCCGCAAGAGTGTATCATTATTCCTAGAAGACCAGACACAAAGATTAGTGTTATCAACCCTACCAGTGCATACAGCAATGAAATTTATGAATTGAAATTATCCATTGACAATGAAGACTATGAAGATATTGGAATAATGATGAGGCCGGAGATTAAAATGTTTATCAACACTAAGCATAGCTCTCTGAGCTCAAAGAATGACAAAGCTAATGGAGATGGGTATCTTCAGCATCATCATAGTAAGCCAAGCTCCAACATATCCAGCAAGATAACATCACCTAGAATGAGCTCGTTAGATGTTAGTGGTATAAAGGATAGTAAAAATAATGTCATTACAGAGATTCAATGGAATGGATACAATAGACTAATAAAAACACAGGAATCATCATTATTCGAAGATATTAATGAATTTGATTTAAGACTTGATAATATTAAAAGTAAATCTGCAGAACATCATAGTTTGTTTATTAAGATCCCAGATGTCCTTCATAGGTATATTGTTATTTCTATTGAGTGCAGTTTCTTCACTGGGGATGATATTAAAGAGCAACAAAATAAGGAAATGAGCAGCTTGATAGGATCTAGTGTGGTATTAAGTACTAGAGATACTATCACTATCCGTATTCCAATTTTATCGCCTTTTCTTTATTCGTTTGGAGTGTTCCCTAAAATTTGTAAAGAAGATTTACCAAATATTTTTGATTTTGATGGTAGAGACGAGAAAAATAATTCTGCGATTGCAAACCATTCTCGCTCTTGGTGTGGGAAAACAACTATTCAATATCTTGGCAATCATGCAATTGAAATATTAGATGTTTCTATTAATATTAAAACAAATGATGAACAAGAATATGTTTGTGAAAACATTTGTGAGACTATTCTTGAATCAAGGCTCAAGAATGAAAAGAGTCAAGTGATTCAAAAGGATGTTGAAAAGAGTTGGAAGATTATGAATAATTTAAATAATGTACTCATATTAGAAGATTTGTTCAGTACTTTGAAAAAGAACCCTGGTATCAGTGGAAATATTCCACTATCTTCTGAAATCAAGGTTTGTTGGAAGAGAAAAGATATGCCTGCTGGTTGCTTGAATACTAATAAGAGCCAAGTTTGGAAGATTTCCTTACCATTATTTGAACCACGGGTGCTATTTGAAGTCACTAAGATTCAGGACAGCAAATACGAATTATTCTTCTATCTTGAAAATCCAACACCCAAAATATTTACATTTTCGGTTAATATTGCAGATAACCCTAATTTCCATATTTTAGAAAGCAGTAAGAATGATAAAAAAATTGAGCCATTAGTAGTCTTACCATTTTCTCGGCAAAAATTAGAATACACTGTTAGGTTATCGTTAGTAGGCTCTGTTGAGATAACTGATGATGTAAATACAACTAAAAAGGATGAAAAAAGCAAAGTGAAGATTCCACATCTAAATGTGTTTGACCTCTTTTATAAAGTTACTTTGCCCGTATTACTAGCTACTAGTGAAGCTGTTGCTGATAGGTCTGATATTTACCTAAAAATATAGAATATAATACTTACATTCATATATACAGAATAAAATTACTATTAATTTAAAAAATTATGTTTATTAATTATTCTAAAATTAACTTCTATTTTTTCGGAAGTTATATAATATTTTTGAAGCGATTCAATTTTTATGCATGTTGAATTTGAAATAGGTAAAAAAAAAAGAAAATATCTAATGTTTACTTACTTCTGTTTGACAATATTTTCCTCAAGCTAAATATTATTCTATTATCTTGAGAATCAAAATCTATGCCTTTCATTTAGCTATGAAAGAAGTTTTGAAATCGAAATACAAAGCTTGCATTAAAGGATATGTTATCCTAGGTGGTGCAAAACAAGCAAGTCAAGAATATTTAACTATTGAACCAATTAGATTTTTTTCCTCTAAATCTAAATATTACGAAAATAATAACGGCACAGATTTGAGAAAAAGTGATAATGCTTTGAAAAAAAACATCAAAAAAAGCTTTAAAGATAATGGATATATGAAAAGACGGCTTGAACAGTTGGAGGAAGCAGCGATTGAATTTGGTTACAATAAGGAGAAAATGATGGGTACAATCAATAATTGTAAAAAAGCGGAAAAGGATAATAACTCAATTGTGGATCAGAATTCAAATTTGAAAAATATATTTAACTCTTTGGAGCAAAAGAAATTTGGGGGCAAGTATCAAAGCGAATTACTGTTTAGTAAGATACCCAGTTATGCCGGCAAAGAGAGTGGAAATATTGCTTTGCTGAAACCGTGGCAAGGAGGTACCAATGTTGAAGATATGCATAAGATATTGAACAATGAGATGGTACAGAAAAAACAAAGTGGAAATATGAAAAATAAAATTTTCATTAATATTCCTAAGTCGTTGGGTAAAACAGAAAGTGTACAAGAAAGATTACATAAGGCCAGAGAAAGAAGCTTGGATTATACGTTAGCGAAACATGATAAGCGTAATTTGAATAAAGATAAAGAATATGAAAAAAAGCAAAGTGAGAAATTTAGAGAAATGTATAAGGAGCGGTTATTAGGAGTAGAACAAGTAAGCATTGCTGCAATTGACAATTCTATCAAATCATTAGCAGATTCCAGAATTGAAGAGGCGAGGGCTAAGGGAGCTTTTCATAACTTGCCAAGAGGAAAGCCCATCGATAGTGAATTAAATAATAATGCGTATCTTGATGGGATGGAATATCATTTAAATAAAATATTGATAAGCCAGGAAATCCTGTTACCTTGGATAGAAAAGCAGGGTTCTGTACATATGGAGATCAGTGATTTTAGAAAAAGATTAAAAAAAGATTGGTTGACTAAGGCTGTCCATTTGCTTGATGACAAATTGAAAAAGTATGGGATCAGTAAAAGTAAAGAAGAAAAGCTTGAAAAAATCAAATATTATGCAGAAAACTATACTCAATTATATGATAAGCAATGGGAGCATAGAAAGATGAAAGAATTAAAACCGCTTATTAGAAAGTTGAACGATTCAATTAGAGGATATAATTTACAAGCGCCCATGCCATCACAAATTTTTTATTTACTTGAGGATAAGGAAATAAGAAGAGCTTACAAAGATGCTAGCAAAGAGATCTACACCGAAATGAAGAAATTTTTATTTGGAAACCAGATTGAATCGTTGAGGATTTATCCTAATTCTGCCACAGACGATGGTATCGAGCAATACAAAAAAGAAAGAGGCCTGATATTTTCCTTACTAAATATTTTCAAATAAAGAAAGGCATGCATATTTATAGAAATTGTAAAGTGAATGATCTAACATAATGTAATTGTTTTGAAAGCTTGGATCCTTATAAGGGTTTAAAAAACCAAGTAGTGAACTTTAATGATGTATGTAATATATTTTGAGAATGTATGTAATAACCTTTTGAGAATATCTAACACTACGTTGTTAGGAAAATAAACCAATACGGTGAATAGACGGAAAGCAATATTACGGATATAGCACGGCGCTGTAATAATTATAGTACGGCAGTGTGTCGGATCTCGTGGAAATTTACCAGCAAAAAAAAAAAAAAAAAAAAAAGAAGGAAAATTATCTACCTACTTATTTGAAGACTAACAGGCGGTTTAAAGGGTTGTGAAAAACAAATCGTAAAGGGAAATAGTAGGCAAAAAAATTTTGCGCAAGAAAATTACAGAAGCGAAAACAGATATATGCTGCGGTGTTTATTTTATTAGCTAATTAATTCTCCTTTCTTTTTTTTCTTTTTTTCTGTGTGTTTTATTTTTTTTTTTTTATGATTTTTTGGTACTGCTTTCTAATGATATATATCATTATTGATTTTTGTAACTAAAACGCTGACAACTCACAACCTTTTCAAAGTTCCATACGTCTAACAACATTCTGTTATCTTTCAAACACTATATAGCGTTATACTCTAGATATCATTATAGCGTTGCTTTCTCCTCCCAATATATATACATTTGTCCAGAAGAAATCAGAAGCGATATTTATATATTTTAGAAAAGAAAGAGGAGAAAATTTTTTTTTGTTGATAATAACTATTTGTTCATCTCCTCCTCCCTCTAATATCCGTTAAAATAATAAAATCATGGATTTAAGAGTAGGCAAGAAATATCGTCTTGGGCGTAAAATAGGTGCTGGTTCTTTTGGTGACATTTATATGGGTACAAACGTCATTACCAAAGAAGAAGTTGCAATCAAATTAGAATCCATCAATGCGAAGCACCCCCAACTTGAGTATGAAGCGAGGGTTTATAGAGCGTTAAGCGGTGGTATTGGCATACCTTTTGTTCGTTACTACGGTACAGAATGTGAATTCCATTGTATGGTCATAGATTTACTTGGTCCGTCTTTGGAAGATCTTTTCAATTATTGTAATAGAAAGTTTTCTTTTAAAACCGTTTTACTCTTGGCCGATCAATTATTTTGTCGCATTGAATACATACATGCGAGATCTTTTATTCATAGAGACATCAAACCTGATAACTTCTTAATGGGTGTTGGAAGAAAATCTAATCAAGTCAATGTCATTGATTTTGGTTTAGCTAAAAAATATAGAGATTATAAAACATTTTTGCATATCCCATATAGAGAAAATAAAAACTTAACTGGTACCGCTAGATATGCAAGTATTAATACTCATTTAGGTATCGAGCAATCTAGAAGAGATGATTTAGAAAGTTTGGGCTATGTCTTTGTTTACTTTTGTAAAGGTTCTTTACCTTGGCAAGGTTTGAAAGCTACCACTAAAAGACAAAAATATGAACGTATCATGGAGAAAAAACTTTCAACTCCTGTTGAACAACTATGTGAAGGGCTACCTTCAATCTTTGAAGAATATTTCAATTATGTCAAGCATTTAAGATTTGAAGAAAAGCCTAATTACACTCATTTAAGATCAAGATTTAGAAAATACTACTTGAAGCAAAATTATAGATATGATTACATTTATGATTGGTCTCTAGTCAAATATCAATTTGCCAAAAAATCAAGCCAACAACAGCAACAAGCAAATAGCACAGCAAACAATAGTACATCCAAAACACAGCAAAAAGCAGTTGATTCCAGACAACCTTACTTGATGGATCTCAGCAATATTCCCCCTCATCAAGCAAACCAAATCGTCTTTTATGAACCAGGTAAAGCCGCTCCTGATTACGTTGATGATGATGTTAATGAAGAAGTTAATGAAGAAAATCCATTGCAACAAATACAGGAATTTGCTCAACAGTCACAACTTCCAGAAGTGCAAGGCAACCAGCTTTTACCAAATCATGATCAGTCGTTCCAACAACAGCAGCAACAGCAACAACAGCAACAACAAATACAGCAACAACAAATACAACAGCAACAGAATTTTGTCTCTCAGGGAAATACATGGCTCTGAAATTGAGTAGATTTGGCCATCTTTTTATTTTGTCAAATAGATAATAAATAATATTAAAATAATATATATTTCTGCTTCTGTTGGTGTAACATATATATTTATATCATAAAAGAAAAAGGGAAACTTCAATTCATTAAAATGGAATGGTATTTTCAAAAATTATAGTAATGAATGACATTATCTATTTGTTTTTATTTCTTACTTTACTATCATTGGTGTATATAAATCTCAAATATGAGTTAATATATTTGTTATTTTTATTTTATTTCTCTTTTTTGTTTCTTATCTTTCTTCACTACTCATTCTTATTATTCCGCTAATAATAGTCATCATAATAAAAGTATAAGTATTATAAATCAGCACGTAGATATCTCAAAAGCTATCAACTAATATAAAGTTACATAAATTATTATAGGTTACTATTAGGTTTAATTAATAGATGTGTTTGAAAAATAATAAACAATACTAATCATGTCTATACATAAAGTTTTCAAAAAACTGAAATAAAACTAAAAATAAAATGAAACAGAATAAAATAAACATTATTTACCTAGAATACAAAAGCATCGATCAGTATATAAATTCTTAAAGAAACTCAAAACGCTCAACGCAAGCAAGTCTTAGAACCTTCTTTTAATCTTAAAACTTCATCAGCGGGTAATTCCAATTTCTTAGCAGCTGGTGCTTTACTACCACGATTATGTTGCATATGACTTTGAACCAAGTGGCCTGCAGCAAGAGCAGAACACAAAGATAACTCAGCAGCCAAGACAGCAGAAGCGACAACTTTAGCCAATTGCTGAGCATTGGAACCTGGTTTTGTTGGATGAGGGCCTCTAACACCTAATAACTCTAACATTGCATTTTGTGGTTCTAAAATCGTACCACCACCAATAGTACCAACTTCAATACACGGCATAGATACGGAAATAACCAAATCACCATTTTCATTCTTATCGATAAGAGTAATACAATTGGAGCTTTCAACGTTTTGAGCAGGGTCTTGACCACATGCCAAAAAAACTGCAGTGACCAAGTTTGCAGACTGTGCATTAAAACCACCGATAGAGCCTGCAATAGCGGAACCAATCAAGTTCTTAGATATATTCAATTTTATCAAAGCATCAACGTCTGATTTCAAGACTTTTTGGACTACTGATCTTGGAACGATAGCTTCAGCTACGACACTTTTACCACGACCATTGGTCCAGTTGATTGCAGCGGCTTTCTTATCTGTACAGTAGTTACCTGATACAGAAATAATTGCCATATCTGACCAACCATAAGTAGACACCATTTCATTAAGAGAATATTCTACACCTTTAGAAATCATGTTCATACCCATAGCATCACCAGTAGTAGTTCTGAATCTAATATAAAGCAAAGAACCAGCAATAGCAGTTTGAACATGTTGAAGTCTAGCAAATCTGGAGGTCGAATTGAAAGCTTTCTTTAACAAGTCTTGACCTTCATCTGAGTCTAACCAAAGCTTACATTCACCAGCACGTTTCAAACCTGGAAATTGAACACAAGGACCGCGAGTCATACCATCTCTAGTAAGCACAGTAGTGACACCACCACCAGCATTGATAGCTTTACAACCACGCATGGTAGAGGCAACCAAACAACCTTCGGTGGTGGCCATAGGAATATGGTATGGAACACCGTCAATTAATAAAGGACCAGCGACACCTAATGGTAATGGAATGTAGCCTATGACATTTTCACAGCATGCACCAAACACTTTGTCGTAGTCGTAGTGCATATAAGGCACGGAACTACTAGCAACAATAGGTCTTCCAGAAAGATGAGCAATAGCATTACGACGAATGACAACGGCACGAGTAGTATCTTTAAGCTTCTTTTCTAAGGCGTACAATGGTAATTTGTTTGAAATGGCTAGAGCAGTGACCTCTGCATCAGATAAAAGATGTGGATTACCATCACCAATAATTTGTAAGGACTCTTCTTCCGTGTGGGAAACGGTATCATTTCTAACGTCAGCATTAATTTCTACTTCTTCGGGGATTTCAGAGATGCTTGAAATAGCAGCAGTTTGCTTTTCAATTTCTTTAACGGTATTTTCAAAGCGTTTGCTGCTGTCTTTCTTAGCAGCAATAGTAAACGCAGAAGCGTTACTAATAGAGTTCTTTGTGGTCAATCTAGCTACCTTAAGAAGATAGACATTGATTACTGCAGAAAAACAAAGAAGGAAAGCCAAAATCTTGCTGATAAGCTTGTCTCTGATAGCATGGGAAATTTTATTTAAGATATCTGAAATCAAAGATTCAGAAAGCACCATGATATTCTTAGGAGCAAACACGCAAGGATCTACAAAAGTGACAACTGTACCGTGTTCACCAATCTTGATATGCTTGGCGATAGATCTCGACAAGTTTTCGACAATGGTGTTACCCTTAGAGTTATTTAAAAAGTAATTTTGATGGTCGACTGTAGAAGTGAATACCCATTTGCTGCTGAACAAGTAAGCATGGAATGCAACATAAGCACCAACGATCGCTAATTTAAAATAAGTGACAATATGATCATTATTTTGGAAATTATTATTATCATTATGAATATTGTTTTTCAAAACAGATATCAAAGAAGCTTTTCTGGCAGAGTTATATGGGATGCCATCTTCTTTCAAAGCATCTTCATAATCAATAGATGTATGAATGACATTAATTTCAATTTTCAAGGCTAAAACAGCAGAGTAATAACTGAAAGTCAAGATAGAGTCATAAATCATCATTAAAGCACTCAAGATACAAAAATTTCTCAAACCTTGTAAATGAGAAGCGTAAATGGAACAACCCAAAAATGCAAAAGCGCACAAGAATTGATCTTTGACAAAATTCACTGCATGCAATTCAAGGCTCGAGTAAATAACATCACTGACAGCATTGTTATTTTGATCTTTTAAAGCGGCATTCAATACAACAGCAGCTAATTTGACAACTCTATCAAAGCCAACCGTTGCTACAATGAATGGAATACCTTCAGATAAACTTAAAAGAGATACTCTGATACCAAAAAATTTAATGGTAGCATAGGCGACTAAGAAAGCAGACAGGGAGGAAGTGATTGAAGCAAAGCCTAGCCAGAGCTTGGAGCCTGTAGAATTTTTCATGTCTAAGAATAACTTGAATATGGAATAATACATGGCAATGTAGGCCAAAGTGACAATGACAATATCGAAAGTCTCGGCACCAGAGATAATTGATTTTAAATTGTTGAACAAATTAAAAATATATTCCCGTAATTTAACAATTTGGTATTCGTGAACCATTTTCCAAATGGTTTGACCATCAGGAGAAGTGAGTTGCTCATCGTCAAATTTGTTCAATTGATCATCTACGTCATCAAACTTAGAAATCAAATATTTTTTGGAGAACTGGTTAGAGTAAAAAAAAGAGTTTTCAATTGCAGGGATCTGGTCTTTGCTAACAGCATTATTGAACTTCAAAGGGGTGATTGCTACATGATCAGCTTCTGGGTAATTAGCGGTGTTTTCAATTAACGTCCAGCCTTTATAGCTGTTGGAGTCTGGGGAATGGTAGTATGAAAAGGAAGAAGTGGAAGAGTTGGATACAGCCATTTTAAAGTTGACCAAGTCATCTACGACGTATAAGTAGGATACCGCGGTAATTAGTGTTGTGATTAAGATGACATGGATTGGTCTGTGGGCCGAAGCCTTAGCCAACGTAGCCAATAATCTGGAGAAAGTGTTAAACATAGCAATTATAAAATATCTAGATTTTGCAGTTGAAATCAAATCAGGCCGACTCGCGTTATCTTGGATCAAGTGAGTTCAGTTCAAAAAGTAATCAACACAAATCACTTTTGGGGCTAATGAAGTATATATTCTGTGCTAGCAACTGCTGGGAATATAACAATAAGTGTCAAATGTAAGAATGAATCAATTATTGAACTAGGATAGCAAAACAAAGCAATGCAATTAAGTAAAATAGTACTTTATCTGTCTGCTCAGGAGATATATCAGCGGATCACAAAGGAGGAAGTGGGAACAAGTATGAATATAATTGGAATTTGAACTGGAATAAGATATTTAATTCAATCTGAATGAAATATTTGTTGGTTTCCCAGATGCAAACAAGCATACACAAAAATATTTTTTTTCTCACTTTCTCTCTTCGTGTGAAATTTGTTTTGCGGGTAGCACAAGTAAATAAGTGAGTACAGTTATCACAGATTCTATCGTATACACACAAAGGGGAATCATCGCATGCAAGAACAATAGCAAAAGCGTGAAATGTATGTGCACATAACCATTATGTAATGACATTAGTACCCTTACATCCTTTGGAAGTATCACTCTTGCTGAAGTCATCAACGCTGTATGCCCATCATAATCAAATACGATGGTCACATAGTAAAATACTACTCTATCTCTATTATCATAGTCATATATATATATTTATATCATTGTATACATAACAGAATCATTCTTCCATCTCAATTTGCTTCAAGGTCTCGCTCAACTTCTGAAACCTGTTGCTCAACTTCTCCCATTCACCTCTGTTTAAGTCAACAACTTCCGCAAGACTAGCCATTTGCAACTCAAGGAAAGTATGTGTCTTCACCAAGGTCTCCAATGACATATTCAATCTCACTTGTATGCGATAACTGACCTCCTCATCCTTGTCTGTAAACTTCTCGTACATATATTTGGGCAAAGTCTGCATCATTTTCTCAAACTTATGTTCATCCCCATTCATTAACTCCACCAATTCACTCTTTTTAATATTAATTCTTGACAATCCTTCGAAATTACTCAAGCTATCACTGATTTGGGTGATCTTTCTCTTGCTTGCATCAATGTTCTTGATCAACTTCTCAATCTCCTGTTTCTTCTTCAAAAACCTCTCTCTTTGTTCTTCATTGAAACTACTCATGTTCTTATATATCACATTGTATTGTTTCACCAATCTTTTGCAATGCAAATTACTACTCACTAACTTTTCTCGAAGCAACAAATAGCTCTTGATAAATCCATACCGCATCTCCTCCATCTTCTCCCTACTTAATTCCTGGTAAAAACTGATAGGTTTCCCACGGATGTCAAAGTTACATTGTCCTAATAACACAACTATGTTTAAAATTTTCACCGCTGAACTAATGTAAGATTCAACCACCACTGGATTCAAAATCGCTCTCTCCTGTAATATAGCCAAATCGATAGGATCACTCATATCCTAAAAACACAACTAGATTCTATTATTATTTATTAAAATATCTTAATGACACTCTACCAACAGGATTTCCCGTGTATTGCCACATTGCAATTATAACAATCAAAATTATATTTCAATTGCTGATAGATCTTACAGAAAATTATTCCACGCACATCTAAAAATGTGAAAAAATTTAAAAAAAAAAAGGACTGGTCCCTAGCAGGATCGAACTGCTGATCTTGGCGTAACATTGCTGATGCTCAGCTATATATTAGCACCACGCCTTAACCAACTGGGCCAAGGGACCTCCATTCATTAATCGCTTCTAGCAGATTTTATTAATAAATTATAAACTTTCACGCGCTGAAATAATGGATTATGTAAAATATTTTTGAATAGAAAGAAAAAAATTCTACTAGGAGCGTGTAGATGACAGCCTTATTATGTTATTTATTTTTATTGTTAGATATACTCGGAATTACTGTTAAGGTAACTCGAAACTAATTGGGATAAAATAAATCACTTGGCGGATCAGAAAATCGGAATTACTCTATTGGTAATTCGAAACTAATTGGGATAAAAGTAAATCACTTGAAGGATCAGAAGTGATTTTTAGTTTACTTTGTCGTATTATGAGTAATACTGTGAGGCATTATTAACTAAGAGCCAAGAAGATTAGTAAGAATGTGCCTTATGAT